>JAPWTK010001422.1:0-44839 GCA_029963805.1 Aromia moschata
AATAATAAACGTCTTTATTTACGGGCGAAGTTTAGTACAAAAATAATACTACTCTTACACTTAACCCAATTACTTATTTGCTTATCGGAATACACACATATAACGAATAGTAAACACGTTAACGAATAGTAAAATACTGAGTAGAGGTTGTTACGACTAACGATAATCTTATTGGATAGTGGCTTCTGTGACGTAATGTTTGGCCACCCCACTTTAGAGAACTTCTAGGAGAATTGGTTCACTCACTTTTCTAAACGTAAAATATATTTTTCGACCATATTACACATTCTAGGATAATCTAAGAGTTATCATCTAGAAGCGCTATGCATTTCACAATTTACATACATGTTATTTCGTTTCTTGTTGCAATATGTGCGCAGTTTTATGACGCACCACGTTATTATTTGAACACAAGTAGATATAGTATAGGAGGAACTTTATTCTAGTGACATGGTGATATTGCTGTGTAAACGCGGTCAAGACTAAAAGATAAGTGCAAAAACACTTGTAGGCGGTCTTATTTACAGTTCTTTTGACACTGAGACATATTGTATAGTAAAAAAACTTTGAAAACTCTCATGATGCAATTCTGTGCGATAGAGCGGTGATTCTATTGGGTTCGTCCGTTCAAAATTCGTTCACTGTGCAATATGTCATGTCATAATTCTTGTTGGGCCTTCTCTGTTTAAAAAGACCAAACAATCTGTTGAAGTGGCCCTTCCTATGTAAGACGAAACAAATCTTAATAAAAGCATGTGACACACAAATGAACTACTTTTATTACGACTGAAGTAAAATTACAGTTTTTTTTATGATTTTAGTGGAAGTTGTGCAAGGTCGTTACTTCTGATTGGATTAATCTCTGTGAATTTTTCAAATAACTCGAGAATAACTGGAGAACAGTGGTTCGTTGCCAACCATAGCGTCGGGCTCTACTCATTATTCATTAGTCATTACTATAGTCCGGAAATGTGCGTGGGAACGCAGAACTCAGAACTATATAACTATGATATTTTTAAGTGCCTTGTACATTATATACGCCTGTATTTCTTGCCCGTGTTACATAGGGCAATGACCTTTCCCGAAAACGCTCCACAGCCCGCGTATACGCAGTAGTACGCCATCACGCCGAGGGAACGCGGGATACTCTTACGCAATTTTACATACGGGCAGACAAACATTCCGAAGCCTAGTCGTTACTAATTTACTACAGTCATTAGCTCATTACTCATTACAAAGCTATATTTCATTACAATATTGTCCAGAAAGATCTGTTATCTGTTTTAGGTTAGGATACGAATACATACATACATACATGTATATTTCTTGTTCACTTACGGATACGAGTATCTAAAACGTTTATATTATAATCATTTATTAATAAATTATGCATATGTGATGCAACCTGTGAAAAAGTACCAGATGTCGGAAACGCGAATTTTGCGCTACAGCCCAAAACGCAGTTTCAAGTCGAAAAATATTAATTCCGGATTTCAACGGATATCGGTGCTAGACATATCTGGCAACCATGTACAGTAGAAATAAGTCGTCTACGACGTGATATTTCAAGTGTACGAACGATTTTTCGTGTACAGTTCTGTTCCAAAGCTTTACATGTTTTTTTCTCAAAATTACGATTTTCATATTGAAACTTTACCTGAATTCAGTTCGAGCTATATTAACGCTAGATACTTCATTTTTTTTAATGAAACGAAATTTATGGTCTATCGAAATCTGACCCCCACCCGAAAACAGTTTTTCCGACATCTGGTACCTTTTCACAGAGTGCATAACATATAATATGTAATGGTGGGTTCATGCAGAAATTTTTAGTAATAAGAATAAGAATAGTAATAAGCATAAAGTTAAACCTTCGTTTTATAATGACCCAGTTCATGCAGTAAACATAATTTTTAGTAATAATTTTAAAAATAAGGATTTGCTGCATGAACTGGGTCATTATAAAACGAAGGTTTAACTTTTATGCTTATTACTATTCTTATTCTTATTACTAAAAAATTTCTGCATGAACCCACCATAAATGTATGCGTATTATCGAGTCCGATTGTGTTATGCCGACACGTTACCTCTTCTTTTATCTATTACACTCAACATCCACATTTCCGAACTTTTACGTTCCGCAGACTTCCACATTTCCGAACTCGCGTCACCACGGGATTACCGAACTACTGGCGCATAGGCAAAGGGTTTTTCTGGCTCATTCTAGTACTTTTCTTTGTTTTTCGAGGTTTTTATGCAAATGTAATACATACATATATGTGTACATGTTAATAAAAGAACGTTTTTCTAAACAAAAAAATGTCAGGTGCAAAGGAGAGAGTGATGCAGGAAATTATTTTGTAATTCAAAGTAAAGGTTTGTTTTATTGAACATTTTGTTGATGTAACCTATAATAATTTAAAACTGAAATGAAAAATGATGAGAAAATATGTATTTTTAAGAAAACCGTGATACAAAACAAACATTATTGTACTGTTTATTTGCAGAGAAAAGAGCCTGCTAAGAGGCTAACCTTGGAGCAAAAAATGGTGTTAAAAATGTTAATCTATGTAAGATGTACAATATTTGTAAATCGTCAGTGGCAGAAATTCTTAGAAAAAAATAAATTTACTTTGAAAAAACTGAAAAAGAGAAAATTGAGTGGACGGATTGACACAATAAAGTGCACCGGTACTTATGATACGCCATTTGAAAAAAGTGTTTTTCACTGGTTTGTACAAAGAAGAACTCTTGTCTCAGGTGTGCTGCTGAGGGAGGGCGATTTCTTCTTTGCCGAATTCTGTGGCAATCGAAATGTTTGATAACAATCGCATTATTGTGTTTACATTTTTGTTCTCATTTCAAATTTCGCGGTTTTTTGTCGTCAACCAATCAGCTACAAGTTCGGTTATGTGGAAGTACAAGTTCGGAAATATCGTGAGAAAAAGTTCGGAAATATCGTGAGTTCAGAAATTTGGAGTTCGGATATGTGGATGTTGAGTGTATTATTAGTTTATTAGGCAACACACATTACAAATTCATTTTTATATATGTATGTATTATCGACCTACAACCTATGGCCATCTAGTAATAAGTAAAAATAAACGCTTTTTAGTGAGAGGGATGAACTTGGTGCTTTGATATTGTGATAATAAATTTTGAATATTTGACATCAATTTAGTGAGGTTTAATCTTAAATCTTCTCGGTTAATGATGTGCAGTTTGTTTCTTTTTTTTGTTACTGATGGTAAGACTGGTAACCGCGCTGAAACCTTTTCCCACTAGATATGAAGACGGAGAAGCAATTAAAAACTTTCTCGCGATATTCCATAATACGGGATAAGTAACAGGCATATCTTTTGAAGCCAGAATAGCTGAAATCCGTTTCTAAACTGTACCTTAAGTTCTTCGTTAGTGCTTATTTCGATCAGTTCCTCTTGTAATATGATAAACATCCGTTTCTTCAACGTCACGATATGGATTGATTATCCATTGTTGTATTACCATATTCAAAACATCCTCAAATCTTATTTTAAAATCTGCATAGAGGGCATTTAAATGTTGAACGTAAGTTAAAACGTCATCTTCCTGGCAGTTTGTCAGTGATAAATCGGGAAACAGAAAATTTGCCCCGTCAATGTTTTGCTTCATTAGTTTAATTCTGACAAGAAATGCTGAAGTGATAGACTTTGTTTTGATCAAATTTAGACTGTCACCTCGTAACTGCAAGTTAACCTCATTAAATTTACTGAATAAATCTGTTAAATAGACAATGTCTGGTTTGCACCTGATTAAACATTGTTTTAAAATTGGATCTTTAGCATCCAAAAACTCCAAAACAGTATCAAAAAGAGCAAAAAAACCTATCAAACATAAGCCTTTCGAAAACCAGCGTACTTCAGTGTGAAGGAGCAATTGACGAAAGTTCTCGTCATTTTCTTCACACAACTGAGCAAATAATGGCGCATTCAACGCATTGCTTCGAATTCAGTTTACTGCTTTATTGGCAAATTGGCGAGATTCATGCAATCTAGCACTCAGATTTTTGGCAACTAAATATTGTCGATGGATAACGCAGTGTATTGCTAACACACCGGGTATATTTTGTTTTAAATGGCTTACAAATCCACGGTAGCGCCCAACCATGGCAGGTGCCCCATCCGAAGCTACTGATATTATATATGATAAAGGATCATTTTTTCCATGAAGTAATTCTTGAAATATTGATTCGCCTTTAGTGTCGGTTGTCAAAGTTCTCGCGAAAAGCAGCTCTTCATGTATTTCTTGATCCATAATAAAACGAACATGCTAATAATAATGCTTCATTACCAGATAAGGTTGACTCATCTAGCTGTATAGAGAAATAGGTCGTTTGTAAAAAATTACACAAGAAGCTTTCACGTTCATAACTCATTTCATCAATACGCCTTTGAACTGTTGTTGGTTAAAGGAATTCTTTTAATGATATCAGATGCAGGTTTGTGTAATACAGTATTTCAAACTTAAATGGCTGGCAATATTAACTTTTCTCAATAGTATGCGGTTTTCCGGATTTTGGTATAAGTAGTGAGATATTGTAAGACGCTCGCAAACCATCATCATCTCTTTGTGACGTTGAAACGAACATTTTGTCCGCTGTGGGTCTCTTCTGAACTTTATCTGAGTGTTTGAAAGTATTCTAAATCTTTACCTATTTTATCAGGGTGACATCTTCTCAAATGATCCTCCAGCTTAGATGCTTTCATAGCGTCATTGCTTAAAACTTTGTTGCATAAAAGGCACATAGGCAATTGCTTGTGCGACAAGGAAGGAATGAAGCCAAATTTTAAATAATCAACACTGTTTTGTCTACATTTCCTTTTAGATTCGACCATGTTAAATACAATCAATTACTTGTGAACAAAATTGAGCTATTTAAAATATGTATATTAGTTATAGAAATAATGTAAAAAAAGACCGGACGGAAAAGCTGCACAATGCTTAGTAAATAAAGTTTCACAATTGTTTCGTTTGTCAAATCAACTTGCTATTATTTTCAAAATACGTTACCTTATTACCAGGTTGTCTGTTACTTAAGATAAACACACAAACTGATATAATAGATTACCATAACAAGAGAGTTTCTTAACTAACAGTAAAAAACTAAAAAGTTATAAAAAAAACATATGTACTTACTTTCTTCTGGCACTCCCAAACAAAATTACATTGATTCACTTTAATTCGTCTACCTACATATACTAACTAGTTTATACATTTAAAAATATTTTCTTAATAAGAAGTAGTTTCTTTTTCAACGCTTTTTAAACAAATGAACGCGTTCGTTCCTAACATTACTATTTATTGATTGACGAATTAAATAAGTCAGTGCAAGTCAATCTTCCTGGTAGTTCTTATGCTGTCTTTGCTAATGTCTGATTGTGAGACAAGAACGGACAAGCGCCTCTACGTCGCGTACGCCTGTAGGTAGCATGTATATGTGCAAGTTTCTACAAGTTGAAAGTTTACTGCGAATATCCTACTAACTTACACAAATTTATGAGATATATCAATTCGCTACTAATACATATTATAAAATTGCGAAAATAAGTTTGTTTACAAAATCTACAACAGTACAATTTAGCACTAATCGTCGTTGGTCTGTTTGTTATGTTTTCAGCTAAAAACTAAGCAACAAATCATCTTTGTGTGTGGGTTATAACATTAATGGAAAGTCAAAATTAAAGTCGCGACCTGCTTAAATGAGATCCACTATCGTGGACCCCCTTTTACATCTCATAGACACCAATTCTATTTTTCGCGCAGATGGACCTCCGTGTAGGTCGTCGTCGATCCCTGGGGGTCGATATAGACCACTTTGGGTATCATTGATCTAGATCAATCAAGGGTAAAAACTCCATCCCGACACACATTCTGTTTGCTGTGTGCGGTGGTGGGTCTCTGCTGTGTGCGGGTAGGCCTTAAGCCTGGTTCTCACAGCTTCGTCGTGTCGCTGGCGACACATCGTCGACCAATAAAAACGTTTTATTTAATTTCCCCTATATCCCACCAAGTTTATTTTACTGTCGCTGCGACTGCCGTGTGTAGTTGAAATATTTCAACTACACAATCTGTCGCGAGTCGCACTTCTTACTTTGTTTATGTAAATGGCCATTTTTTCATGGTTTCGGCGTGACAAATATCCACTTTGGTTGTATTTCCATATACGGACTATCTCCAAATCGTTTAAAATTTGGTATACGGGGGTTTTTTGGTGTGCTGAATACGAATCTGCGTATAAAAATATCCGCAAGTGTCCGTAAGTGCTCACAAGTAAGGTTAAAATGCATCAAAATCGCTAAATGAAAGTGTTGGATATCTCGCTTATGAGTATGGATTTCAGTATTCGGCGCTATGTGTTTTTTTATTAAAGAAAGCAAAGTTGCTTCGTCTCTCTTATTCTCTGGGCAAATTTCGATCCTGTGTTTTTCTGGTTCGCGTACGATCATTCCGAGAAGCTATGATCTTTCGACAACTCGTTCACGTTCGTACTTTCGACGTCCACTTTTACACTCGTCCATCTCAACACACTCACCTACAATTTGGCCTTCCCTGACAAAACTATTAGTAGTTCATTGAAAAAAATTAGTTTTCAAATAAACCATTTCAAATGCCACATTGGAACTGGTATACGCCAATATTACAATTTAAAACTTCCACCCTCGATATCTCGAAAACCAAGCGAGATATCGACTTTTTTTACAAGAATAAAAAGTGTTTATTTTGGCCTGTTCTATGCGAATATATCTGCGACTATAGAAGTGTTTATTTTGCGGCGCCACAGAAATCGTAATCGTGCACATTTTAACCTTACTTGTGGGCTCTTCGAGGCACTTACGGATACTTTCGGGCACTTGCGGGTATTATCATACGCAGATTCGTGCGCAGCACACCAAGAAACATCCGTATACCAAATTTCAAGCGATTTGAAGATAGTTCGTATACGGAAGTATATCCTGAACTTCCGCAAATACAAACTGTCTATTTAGATGTTTTGTGACAAACTGCAATATTTCAAATTCAAACTGTGGTATTCCGTGTCGCGACTACTGCAAGTAATAAACATTTTTTTAAGTAGTGGGGAAATGTTGCGGCGACATGAAGCTCTGAGAACCAGGCTTTAGACCCACCGCACACTACAGACAGTCGGTTAGCGACTATTTTGTTGGAAGACATCGCAGACCGATCGACAGTAGGTGAGAAATTGGAGATAACTCGCACACGCACAGATAGTCGGTGGCGCGTTTAGATAGACCATGGACAGGGCGATGCATGTGCAAAGATTAATGTACTTTGCAATATTACTAAAACGTAGACAAAGAAGAAATATAATTTTTTACGATGTTTTATTTATCCACTTTTCTTACCCAGGTTCCAACTTTTTAGTAGGGCCGTCTTTTTTAGTCTGTTGTCTGCGGTGTCTCATTTAAATGTATACGTTGCATTCATACAGACAAAATTGTAGGTGACCGATAGTCGGTCGTCTGCGGTGGGCCTAAATCCCTAGAACAGTAGAGTCCACCCATCTACTACTTGTTGGTAGAGTACTTAAAAAAGGCATGATCATTAAAAAAACACTCTTTGTGCCCTGCGTAACCTTTATTTTGGAACTAAAATTATAAAAGGAACAATATTCGTTAAGTTATAGAATCATAGGTCTCTAAACAACGTATATTAAAAAAAATACTATCACCAAATTAGTAACAAAAAAAGGACAAATGACAAAACTTGAATGAATTCACAAATGAGTTAATTAAGCTAGATATGTCAAAAAGTTTCAAACAATATTCATAATTATATTTTTTTTATCAGTCAGTATATTTTGAAAAATAAAATAACATAAGATGCTTGCTGCGTGAAAACTACTAGAAATATAAACCATTTGGCGTGTCTGTACACTTGCAATTGCAAAAATGGTGCCGTCGCAGGTCACTAGGATGACGGGGGAAACGTCATCCCAGTCCCAGCTCCCGGCACGTGGGCGATCACTTCACTTCTAGTTGTTGAGAGCACTGGTGAGAGATGGGACCGGCAAAGTAGAATGGGTGAGGGGAGCATCACAAAACGTAGACAACACACAATACACAACACACGTTGGTTTTGCGTAGTCAACTGTTCTAATGCTGCCACATAAATTGATGCGGGGTGCCACGACTCACTTTCACCCTCTGACAACTCATGTACCCCTCCAGGCATCACCTACACCGAGTGGTCCTGGCCCATCCAGTCCCTCTGGTCCTCCCCATGTAGGAGCCAGCGTGGGATGTCAATTTGTCTCGAATTCATGTCACGGTGTTACCTGAAGGTTCTTAAAGTTGATGAGACCCACTGCGGATGGCCGATTGAGCGCCAAAAGTGATATTCCTCTAACCCACCCCCTGAAAAGTTGCTGCGCTGGGGGGTTGTAAGCAGGTCTTGTTGCGTGGGGTGACTCAGAAAGCCTTCCTGAGGATGCTTGAACCCTTTTCTCAGGTTCAAGATATCAACAGATGAATTAATAAGATACCTACCAATAACAATTTGTTTCTAAACATCCATACTTCTTGGATAAAACTGTTTTTTCCAGTTGGTGTAAACTTATTGACGGTCATATATCTATAGAAATTAAGTAACATTCAATGTATGAACAGTATAAATATATATTTAATAAGTATGTATATAATAAAAAAGTAAGTACACCATAAACAGTTGATTTTTACGATCTTCGACAATAAAATTAATGTTCTAACCTAGTCAGGAATGATGTCTGACGTTTTGATATCCGTAGGTTGTGGCATGATAAGGTGTTGGTAAACAGGAATCTGAAATTTAAAACCAACTTTACATTATTTTAATTACCATGTTGCAAAACTGAAAGTAGTTTAAAAAGAGCTGCCCAAATAACCATTACTTCCATTTCCAAATTTTCAAGCTGTTCTAAATTTAATCTCATAAAACACATTGATACAAGTTTAAGAGTGCTTTCTTGTAATCTAAAACACCCACAAAACCGTAGAAAACTGTATTCACTTTAAGATCCTCAGTGGCATTTATTCAGTGGTAAGTGGTAAATAAACTATCGGAATGACAACACATCACACAAGTAAAAAATTGTGATTCCTTATGTTTTAGCTGATTTCTGATATTGTTTTATAATTTTTTATTAACACTTTTTATTCACCCTTTCGGACAAAGGCGATGGTAGCAAAAACACGTCAATTAACAAATTTAGCAGGTACTAAAATATATTCAGGTAAAAACGAGTTTGTAACCCTTATTATTTCTTATACTAGACCATTTACTTGTTTGGCTCAAAATTTTAGTAACTTCAGACTTATTTTAACCCACTTAAGATCGTTACATTCCTATATATTTGTTAAATATTGTTTGATTAATTTGAAATTTTGATAGTAAGGAAAGATCGACAAGATGGCTGTTTGCACGTAATAACATTTTATAAACAGTAGCGATATTAAAAGGGTTTGAAAAGTCGATTTTCAACAAAAAAAAAAAAAAATAAATAAATAAAAACAAAAAATAAAATAAAATGTCGAACTAAATTACATTATTTTGTTGTCATATTTAACTTACATATGGAAATGAAGTATCCAAGTCCACAGACCGTGGTTTGGTTTTCCTCTCTGGTATGCTATAATGGTTTCCTAAAATTGGTGGCGTCAGAGCCTTTCCATAAATCTTACTCTCGTCTACGCTTATTAAGTCTTTGTGTGCTCGCATCATTCGTTGTTTTCTTGTTAATCTTTTAGGCAGGCTGCCACCACTTAAAACCTGTATATATGTATACACAAGGGTGTTTAATAAATTATCTTTAAACAAATTCATGCAATTATTTATTAATTGCCATTAACATACCATTAACGTATTACAACAGAATATAAGTACTGTATTTTAATTTTCCTCTTTGAAAGAAATTCTTCTGCATCTGTTATTGTTAGTATTTATGGCTTTAACATAAACTCTGCAAGTTACCTGTACAATTTACATACAAGGTACACACGTATATTTTGGAATTACTAGAATTTTTAATTAAGATGTGTAAATCATAATCATAATCATAACATAGTATAAAACAAAGTCGCTTCCCGCTGTCTGTCTGTCCCTATGTATGCTTGGATCCTTAAAACTACGCAACGGATTTTGATGCGGTTTTTTTAATAGATAGAGTGGTTCAAGAGGAAGGTTTATATGTATAATACATGCATAATATAATAGAGAAACACTGATAATTTTAGAGGTTTCTAATGTGATGTCGTAAATCGTGCGAAGCCGGGGCGGGTCGCTAGTACGTTATAATTATAGCAAATGAAAAAACAAAATATGCGAACATTAATTACAAATTCAAACTGATCAAGAAGCTTTGATTGGAATATTCGGGCAAGAGTCCTGCGGTTTTTAAATTTCGGTAGCCTATAGTGTTGACTATGTATGTAACTATAGAATGACTAAAAATGAATTAGTAAACACTATCATGACACACACTAAGACCTCCCCAACAAGTTCTGAGCGTTTGGTCATAACAAGTTCTGAGCAGTTTATTTAGTAAATTTGATATTTCCATAAACATCTAATTTAGAGATCTCAGACTATTTCAGTGAATTAATTAGTTAATTAATATGATTAGTTAGAATTTCATGGGCATATAAGTTAAACATGGAACAGACACTGATGTCAGGATACATAGTGCTATTTATAATTCATTATTGTTACATAAATTAGAAGCATGGGTAATTTATTATAATTGGATCGACGTATTTAGGAAGAATATGATAGTCATTCATTCTGGATTCGGAGGTAACACTGCTTACATCGTGTACTATTTAAGTTAAGCTTATATATAATTTTGCAGTACAATGAAGGTTGCTTATTGTGAATCAGTTTTAGGCCATCATCACCGACTGAGATGAAAATTGTTATGTATGGTCCTTCTAATTTTAATTGAAAATGATAAATACGCCTGGGGAACAAAAAAGGCGGTGCAACTTTATGATTCCATGGGCGTGCATCTTTTATAAATTCGAAAATTGTGAAATAATTTTTTTTCATTCATATCAATATAGGAAATTAAAATTAGCCTGCATACAAAACTCTTAATATTTGTAATATAATTTGCTGTAAATAATGCTCATTTAGCCAGACAATCTCAAAACATTGTCTGTGTTAATAAACCTAGCTGAAATACACGTCACTGGCGCCTTAAACACGTGGAATTCGTAAATCATTTTAACGACGTCCTAAAAATTTTATGGCACAGTGGACCGAATAAGTATTTGGATGTATTACATATAAAGCAATCCTATAGTACATATGGGCGGCATTTGCTGGTGCATTTGCGGCTGCCGGCAGCTCAGGCGTTGCCAGCTCTTCAAAATTTTCTTAAGTATAGTAATATACATAAAGTTGTTTTAATTTATAATTATTTTTTTCCAGCAATTTTAAACGCTTTATTTTAATGCTAAATAATAAATTTATACATATGTATTTTTTTTTAAATATTTCCAAACTAGCTGCATTGTATAGTGAGCTTAGCAATTTTAGAAAATATATCTGACAACCTTGTTTTTTTCTACCTATTTTCAATTTAGAACGGAAATAGAATAGGTATGGAAAAGGTTCACTTCGGAGATAGTAGATTAACAGTTGAACGATTCGGTGTGGAAGAGAATAACGCCACGCCTTGAGCCGTATGTGATTGGTTCACGGACAACTAAACAAAAACATTTAGGGGCCAAGCATATTATATGCAGAAACGCTTTGTTTCTTAAAGATGGCGCCTGTTTGTCGAGAGCGTCTGAGTAACAGGGGGGGGGTCTGTTGTTGATCGTATCGTAACGTTTAAAGAAGTAGATGAAGAGGTACAAGAAGTATCGTCAATGAGCAGAGACTGCCGAAAGACAAGTCATCATCGGAAGGATTCAGACGTTGTGTGAGTCGAAAAAAAACATAAGCAGATGAAAAAACAGGACATATGCCTTTCACTTTAGCAATGAATAATTTACCCGCAGGGTGGTGGAACTCGCGTTTCTTTTTATCTCAGGTGGGATGTCGTACTGAAATTCTTCATCAAGCGATTTACCAGGTGCAATTTTCTTCCAATCTTTAAAAGTGCCAATAGTTTGAATGTAGCGGCCACCTAGAGTCCACATTCGTGCACTATAATCTGTACTGCAACTAAAGTATTTATTACAGGCAGCAAATAATATTGTATGGTGTGGAAATAAAACTGGATAGATTCGATTTCTCTCTTACACTGTAAGTCGAAATTGTTTTTGGAAAACAATCTTAAATGGATGTAACGATACAAAATATAGCATAAATATGTGTTAAAGCTGTATTTTCATATCCTATGATATGATTTAATAACATCAATTTTTAAGACGTAATCTTTTTATAAATGGAGGGTTTTAATCTGTAGGTCAATCATCATCATAAATTATCATCTGCAATAAAATGGTTTTAAATGAGTAGAAATTAAATATTGTATGAAAAATAACGGAGTTAGTATTCGCTTCCAGTGTATTTAAAAGTAACAGAAAATCGCTATTATTTTAAATGATTAGAACATCTCTGAAAACACTCAAACACATTTTTAGGTCTATAGTAGTTCGGCTAAAACGTTTAATAGGCTTAACTTGTCGTGAAGCACCCTGTACATAGGTATGACCCACGTTGACTTAGGGACACTTAGCAAAATCTCTCGATCCAAAATCATAAGTACCTACGCGCAATGCATGCTGCGCATCTCTCGTAGTAGATAGTCATATCCCTAACGTTCTTGAGTGAGTATCGATAGTCCAGAAACGTATTTAAAAATTGTGTGCTTTATAAGAGTACTGCGGATGAATAATGCGAATATAAATCACTGTTCAAATCAAGAATATTTTGATAAGGGTTAAATTATTGTTTATTTGCGTATTTAATACTGTTGTCACATAATCATCACGTAAAAACGAACGCAAAAATATTTTTTAAGAAATTCCTAGTACAACCCTAATGGCAAAATATGCCTCGCTCCGATACAAAACGTTAACACACGTGCACTAACCGAGTAGTCCGAAGTCACGAAATCTGGCTTACTCACTACAAAGCGCCGACAATCGAGTGATTTTGATGGTCTTCCTATGCTGTGCTTAGGGATAGCAAATACTAACAGCTAAAAGATTCGGTGGAGAAGGAAGGCAAATGGTCCGCCGTGGGTGTACGTGTACAACACAGGTGGGGTTTTACGGGAGGAGCATTTGCGCAGAAACGCTTTATCATTTAAAGACGTAGAAATTCTAATACTGTATATAATACCTAATAATTATTTGACATTCATCTATGTACGTTAGACCTGCCACAGGCATGAGATGGCCCTTGAAGCTGTTTAATAGAATGGGCTCCGGTTGATGTCTTATGGACCTCGCTGCTCTTCCTACGAATGTATCACCCCACATGAAAGGGAACATAAGTCTGTATTTTGGCATGCAAATGGGCTCTTTGTCTTCCGGTGCAATGCAGTAGTTCTTCAACAGCCACGTCTTGATGTATCCATGCGTGGTGCCTGTGCAGGGAGCCATGAAGAACCATGATGAGAAGTCATGAATCATGAACAATATGCGAATCGCAATTGCGTACAAGCATATACATATGTAGATATAAAAACTAGAAGATAGAATTCAACAAAAGGTAGAACACAATAAATGCTGAGGGTTACAGAAAAGTGGACAGATTTAGGAATATCGAAGTAAAGTATGTATGCTGAGAATTTCTCGAAAATATTATACAAATAAAATAATGAAATTTTGGAACAGATTGCCAAGTCTGATGTCACTTCTTCTAAATTTATAATGGAAGTTGGGAGTTCCATTCTTGTTTTAGTTTCATAAGAAAAGAATAGGTTTAAGATAATAAAAAAGGCAACAGGTTTTGCAACTTTAATTTTTTTAATGTAACTAATTTTTTTAATGTATATTTTTCCATTTTCAAATTCTCCTTTAATTTCTAAACATATTTTATGACCCATGTCCTGTACTTACTACCAGTGGTTTATGAGATATTTGCATAATTGTTGGGTTAACATTTTTAGTTTTAACGCAATAATAAGAAATCTTAATGCAACAGAAAGAAAAACACAATAGTGTTACACAATAATTTCGTCAACTTGCTGCAAAACTGAAAGACATTTCGGTGTCGTTGTCATTATCAGAGTCGTTGTTTTGATTTTTTAACTTAAAATTAAGTAAGTTTAGAAATATGGAAACTGACTATGAATCCATATTAAACTGGTCTCAGGGTCATAAACCGTTAACAATAAGTATAAGAATTGGTTAATAAAATTTTCGCACAATTTAGTGAGAAAGCACACAGAACAATGCAAAAGAATGGTTGCGAAAACAGACTCTAACCATAGATTAGAAAGGTTTTATAGATGGGAAGGATAGAAGAAGAGAGGAAGACTATTTCGCGCGCCCCTCGTGTTCGGAGTCAAGTGCTACTATTTTTGTTTTGGTGGAGGGGTTTTTAACTTCTAAAATGGCTTACTGTATACCGTGTGTGTAAAGCCGACATCGGCCAGTTATGAAAAACGGCAAACAGAAGTGAGACGACAGATAAGAAGCAACCGCACACGCATCGAAGGTAGTGAGGGAATAAGACGGCACTCTCACCACCTGTGCTTGTTGTTAGAATGAGAATGTAGCATTTGTCCTTTTTCACAACTGGCCGATGTCGGTTTTACACAAACTGTATACAGGGTGTTCCATAAAATTCTCTCGGCGTTCAACGTTCCCGAGATTATTTCAAGCAAAAAAGTTCATATGAATACATATGGTTTTGATGCACTGTATTGAGCTATACAATTTTGAAAGGACAATATTCAGTTTTAATTGTTAGATGATTTCAATTTATTAAGTAACAAGACGAGTTTTTTGTTACAAGGAATTCATCCAAACCCAAAAATTATTAAATTCAATGGATTGAGGTTCATGAAGTCAAGTCCGTCATGCATTCTTACCTCCTTGACATGCTCAATTTACTGACGATAATACAGCCCCATAAAAAAAAGGTTAAGATTTGGCGGACTGACTATAGTATACCTATGTATAGAGACATCCAAAAAAAAACGTCATCAAAGTTGGCCGAGAAAAAAAAGGCGTATTTCCATTCTTAATCGAATTTATAACCTTATTTACTTGTCAAGACTGTCACATCATCTGACAATCATTGTTTATTTTACAAATTGTGACAAGTCACTTGTCAAAAGTTTGACATAACCGCAAAGCTCAGACATGACCGCTATTTCCATTTCTTTCGTTCATAGCCAGAGTTAATGACGTTTTTTTTTGGATGTCTATACTTTTCCAGACTGAATCCGATTCCCTGGCTCAAAAACATCCCTCCGGGGCGAAATTATCCCTCCAAGGGGGTAAACTGACGAATGTCAATATTTTAGGGGATAAGTGTGAATGGGCATATTTTATCAAGCAAGGACAAGTTAAAGACTTCCGCGAAGGGATGACCACCCTTCCGGAGGGGTTCATACACCCTTTGCAACTCCTGCTATCACCTTTTCGATATATGACTGCGTTATGAAAGTTGCTAGCTTGCATGCTAGCGATTTTAAGGGAGATAAGGTAAAGGGTGATTGCAGCTCCGGAAATAACTCTTCAAAATAGTAAAAACCACCCCCTGCTAAATGAGGAATGCAAGGGTGGCGGGAGATATGGAAAAATAAATTTTCCTCGTTGTTACCCCGGCACGATCCCAGTGCACTAACGAGAATAGTGTTTAATTACTTTTACCCCATTCAAGGGGATGAAAACTACCAAACAAAACTCCCGAAATGGATTTCAGGGCCCGAAAAGGATTCAGAAGTCTCCCATGAGTACAAACATGCACTTTAAGAGTTCCAATGTTGAGAGGAGTGAAAGGGAAATCCGCGGGCATCTCCATCTCGAGTCGAAGTTCGGATAGGGGTGCCAACCCCTCCCCCCAGGATGAAAAGGCAGGGATGTGGGTGCGGAAAGGAAATAAATGTTCCTTGTTTCTACTGCGGAGTGATCCTAGTGCACTAACGAGAGCCTTGTTTAGTTTTGACCCCGCCCCCTCCAAGAGGATGACATCTATAGTCCAATCAATAGGTAGAAGAGCATCCTAAAAATCCTAACAGGAAACAAAAAATATGGTGATATAGGAAAAAAAATTCTAAGAAAGATAGCGTTTTTTTCCTTTTGCTCGTAAACGGCGAAGTTAACCTAAAAAATTCATAAAAATAAAAAAAAACGGTTTTTCGCTAATAAAAAAACATCTCGGAACTAGAACTAGAACTCTGATCGGAAAAAGTTATATTATAAAGTTGTAGGTATAAAAGAACCTATCGAATCATATTTTTGAATATATCGATTGCTATATTACTTTTCGAGGTATATCGAAAAAACCGTCAAAAATCGCCTTTTTTTGCTTTTGCCATATCTTGCAAATTAATGTTTTGACACTTGTTACTTACTTTAAATATAGCCTTCGGCGACCGAAAAAAGTGTATTTTTTTTTAAATTTAGAAATATTAAAAATTTTTCGAGTTATATCGATTTTTCGAGATATCGATTTTTCGAAAAAAAAAACTCATCTCGAAATCGGCTCTTCTATTTCGACGAAGGGTCGTAGAGAAACGAATCGGGGCTCATTTTTTTCCTTAAGGGTTGTACACGTCCACGTACAAAAGGATTTTTGTACGTGGTGTAGAAGTCGAGAGAATAAAGATTTTGAAAGTATAAGCGCTTTTGAACGCGCGAATTCAGTTTTCGGAGCGGCCGAGTAGCGTTACCCATTACCCCCACTCCGCCGCCAGCTACAGTTAGCTCGCGCCGTGCTCGAATTGACGCACAATTAAAAATGCAGAAGCGGCTAAAATGAGCCACAGTATTTTTTTATTGAAGATACAAGTCTTCAACGTCAATCTCTGTACGAATGGACGCTGTAGCACTTAAATAACGTACTGTGGAATTAAAAAAAAAATTATCTCGGCTCCAGGTCGTAGAGCAACGTTTTTTTAAAAAAAATTGCGTAAAAATGCAAGAAATCGACTCCTGTAAAAGACATTATCGAGAAATGAAAATCGAACAAGATATTAAAGAAAAACACGACCAAAAAAATTTTTACTTTTTTCAATGTCGTTTTTGGACCCTTAAAATAAATAAAATCGTTATCACTGTTTTTTACCATAAAAGTACAACTCTTAAGGAAAAAAAATGAGCCCCAATTCGTTTCTCTACGACCCTTCATCGAGATAGAAGACCCGATTTTCGAGATGAGTTTTTTTTTTCGAAAAATCGATATCTCGAAAAATTTATGTTTTTTTAAATTTAAAAAAAATGCACTTTTTTCGGTCGCCCAGGGCTATATTTATAGTATATTATACGGTTTTTTCGATATACCTCGAAAAGTAATATAGCAATCGATATATTCAAAAACATGATTCGATAGGTTTTTTTTAATTCCTACAACTTTATAATTTAACTTTTTCCGATCAGAGCAAGTTTTTTTTATTATCGAAAAATCGTTTTTTTGTCTTTTATGAATTTTTTAGGTTATCTTTGCCGTGTACGAGTAAAAGGAAAAAAACGCTATCTTAGAATTTTTTTTCCTATATCACCATATTTTTTGTTTCCTAAAATTTAACATTAGGTCGTGACTCGTGACAGATTGATTTGACTATACCTCCAGTTCAGAAAACTAGAGTTTTCTGAACTAGAGAGTTTCCCTTCCCTTTCTCTCCTCTCAGCATTGAACTTCCAAAGTGCATGTTTCTACTCCTAGGTAACAATGAGGAACATTTCTTTTCCCGTATCTTCCACCACCCCTGCAATTCTCACCTAGTAGGGGGTATTTTTTACCCTCTTGAAGGGTTGCTTCCGGAGCTTAACCCTTTTCCTTATTGCCCTTAAAATCGCTAGCATGCAAGCTGACAACTTTTATAACTCAGTTATATATCGAGAAGGTGATAGCAGCTGTTGAACATACATAAGGGAAAAATTAAACCGTCTTCAGCATGGTTGGATAGAACATTGAAATGAATATACAGGAAGAATGGAGGAGAAAGACCATCGATAGAAGCAATAAACTGTACATGTATAGGTCGAAGAATATAGGTTTGAATATGAAAGCAATGGCAACGTAATAGTTTGAAATATCTGATACATGAAATGCAGAAAATGAGGAAGCATAGTATGTAGACAACGAATATAAATTGTTGAACAAAAAATGAGACTGCATTAAACGACTCTCAATATTCGATCGCGTAGAATATAAAGTCATGGCCGTCGATACAACGAAAATTAGGAGGGTTCTAAGAAAAAAGTAGAGGGTGCCAAAGTATACCGTGATCTGTGTTTCAAATATGTCAAATCAATTATAATCAGATTCATTATGATGTTTTTTTTCTGATAGGAAAATGCGAAAATAATAATTTGTGATAAGATATTTTTTTGTTTTGGAATCAGATCCGCCTTAAGGTGCCAAACACCCTCTGGCATCTCTCTAGCTACGGCTTTAAGTAGAGTTCTAACAGAGCCGTGGAGTCCTTCAGCATATACTAACGTTCATTTAATTTTTGGAGTTTACTTATGTACATACTTAGGCATAATTATATTCCACCTAATTTTTTGGACCAACGGTACTCACCAGTGAAAAGAAATTCATTATCCTTGTTCGTCGTCATCGATATAACGTAATCTTCCATTTTGTGAACGGCGGCAAAAGAACTAATGAAACCGCCTGCCGGATGGTGGTTCCACACTTGTATTGTACCGTTTTCTAGCGACACCAGCAGCGTTCCTATCTCAGGCTCGTTTTTTCTCTTCTTCAAGAATAACATGCAATGCACTGCCATATTCCGTATTCCGAACTTGGCCGTTGATCTTTCCGGTGCTGGTTTGCCATCCTTTAACGATTTAGGTTGTCGGGCAGGAGGACCTGCAATTTTTTTTGGATGAAATTAGGAGTGAAAAAAGGGCCCAGAAAACAAGAATTGCCTGCATATGAACTTTATACCAAATTCGGAGGCATATATGTACAGGGTGAGTTCGTGATAATTTTCTCCTCTTCCTCCGTTATTTTTAGAGCTACAAAAAAATACAGGAGTAACTTATTTTTTTAAAACTTCAGGATATGCTGTTGGAAAATCAATTGAAACAATTTGTATTTTTTTAATCGAATACCCTGTACTTTTTTATTTGTTGAATTCTGCTTTTTCTGATTACAATGTCAACAAATCATACTTTATTATACAGGTTTTTGAAATAATACGCATTAAATATAAAGTAATGTACTTAAAGTAAGTACAGGATAAGTACTTATGTAAGTCCTGGATAGTTACTTTTTATAATTGTCAAATTATATTATCGAAATCAATGTCGCCTTGGGGTACATTATTTCCACCATCTTGTAAAGATCTTTGAGACTGTTTGACACTTCACATGTGATTTTAGCAAAGCACTTATTTAGATTTATAAATAAAATCATAACAAATGCCAAGATAATGTTGAAATGTTTGTTGACACTTGAATACTTTCTTTGTTACATTGAAGTACATATTATGTGAAAATATCAAATAAATCGCTTAACTAATTAATACTGAGTGTTGCGGTTTTGATTCAAATTAGTACTTAAATATTTTGGTTGGTTTTGAATTCTCCGGGGTGTAAAGTAAACTTTAACTAAGAATACTTTTTTTTTTTTCTAGGACGAATCCGCTAACTAATTTCTGGACCTTGCATGTACGAGTGTACTCGTACCTTGTAACGAAGATTTTTGAGCGCCCAGACCGGGTTTCTTCCCCTTCTCTTTGATCGCAGCCAGAGTGGCAGATTTTCTCCTGGCTTGGTGAAGTTCGTCTTTGGTCTTCTCCTTGGTCTTGATCAGCTGGTACTGGAGTTTGATCCGCTCCGTGGGGTCCGCCACGTTGAACTGCTTGTACGGCTGTCCCGTCTCCAAGCTCCAGAAGATCAGCTCGCCGGCGTACGAGCTGCTGACCAATGTTTCCGGCACCTTGACCGCCGTGGCGCTGATGTCCTCTGTATGTCGAAGACTCCAATTTTTGCTGCATTAAAATTATTCAGCGGTATGTATTTTATAGGGTAAAATTCAGGTAATAGGTTTTTAGTTTTTGAGTTACAGACCTTCAAAGTTAACCTAAAAATATATTTTTTAATAACTTTTGAAATTTTGACTATCTAGTTCTTGATGTATATATCATTTCACAAAATTCGGCTAAATTAATATATGGGGTAATAAATAAATGGGTAAATACTAAAGTCCCAAAAGAGATCCTTGTGCTAATCCCGACATCTGAAAAAATTCCCCGAGTGATGACATGAACAAACTAGTACATATTTTTGATGTAAGATTCTAGCAGCATAATAATTGAATCAGATAAACTAAAACTTTCCACTTTATTGAGCAAAGTATCGCGATCCAGTCGATCAAACGCCTTGTCGGTATATATGACGTCAACTTGGCTTTGCCAGTCTAATTAGCTACATATCGTAGTACCACATAAAGTTAGTAGCTCTGCGTATATTTTTGTCATAAATGCAAATGTTTTTAGGCATTACCAAAAATTAGGTCAAAGATTTCAGATTTGATCAAATAAAACATTAACCGAACCTCGATGATGAATATTTTTTTATGATGATTAAAATTATAAATTTATGAATGGCTTGATGATGTCAACTTGTTTAATAGAACGTGCGTCGAATGAAGTGTAGTGTTTTAATGTTTTGACATTTTTTGGCGTTTTTGATTCGAGGTTTTTAATTTTGTTTCCTGTCTGCTACTTCCTAACATTGAATAATTTAACATGAAAATGTCTTTAAAATTTGGAAAGAAGAGGGAATTATTTTAAAATTCAAAGTTTGGAATAACCTTTAGGTTTTCAGGCTATAATTTGATAATGGTCCTTTTAATATTTTAATGGATATGTTTTCGACATATTGTTGATTTTTGTGATATCTTTGGACTCTGGATAATCGAATGAATAAAGCCACTTCATTCGCTAGATATGTATGTGCGAAGTGATTTCCATTGTCATTCGTCGTTGGTGTCAGAATTCGAATGCAACCATTAGTAATCAAGTCACTTGAGTTATATTTTTTCTCTTAAACACCGTGATGAGGAAAATAGTTTATAATATTTGAAAACAAAAATTTAATATAACAATAAGGTTAAATGCGTATCAATCAGAATTGCAGTTGATAGGCAATGTTGTTTAGAGGACTTGCGTTAAGGTGGGACTGGATTGCACGTCGTCCCATTTTGACATAAAAATACAGCACAAATATTCAAGGATGTTCCTTGTGGCCTTATGCATTTTGTATAAAATTGTATGTATGGATGTCAATTCAACTGTGCATGCCTTAAGATTTGGTTACATCCTTATTTAGGTTTCCTCAGGGCTGTGAGTATCAGGAAGAATCAAAGAATTATCGAAATAATATTGTCACTTTCACTGTGGGTGGCAAATAATAACAATACCCAATACTGTGTTGTTACCTAGGAGATATGACCCTCTAGTGTGATTGAATGAGACTAGACATATTGTGATGAGTCCAACAAAGTCAGCAACTACCAGATGTTATCCCCGAAAACACACTCTAACGGTAAAACTATTAAGCTCAATGAAGCGAGAATGATTTTCCGTCCATCGTCATTTGCCATTTAAAAGTTACAGATTCTGATTATTTCGATAATATCAGGGTGATATACATATATAATAGCGAATAATAAAACACGAGCATGTGCGTTAGTTAGTAGGCTAATTATCCTGACCAGAATAGCTACAGTGTTGTTACCTAAAGTCCAACCAATATGTATGAAGAGTGTAATGACCTCTAAACCATAACAAATAACGAAAGGTATTGTTGCCATATTGAATTTTTAAATGTTTTTACTTTTAGAATAATTTAGTAATACTTAAATTTATATGTTATTTATAGTTGTTCAATTTATAGTTGTTCAATCATTCACAAATCATTCATTAAAAGTGTTAGAGCTTGCAGAAGCTTTGATCTTTGAAAATTTGGACTTAAACTAATAGGCCTATGACGAACTTGATAAAAATATTTTCAAGATGGCTGCACTTCCGGTTATACCGGATATCGGCATCAACTTCCTTATTCTTTCTTCCTTCCTTATCATGTAATATGCGTTTTAATAATATGTGTATCAATCGTTGGTATTAACAGTTGTAACGATAACAGAAAAATATGCATTAATAGCAACATTGGCTGTCATTTCCATGGCATACTATTGAAAAGTTAAACGTTATTTCTATGTTATACGTTACTTCTATGCAATTAAAAAAAATTAATTATCTCACTTCAACCCTTCAACACTTCAACACTATGTTTTTCTATTGCTAAATCAGTTCAGATCAGAGTACTCTGTAAAGATACCTTAATTAGCTTAGAAGCTGTGATCATATGTATAATGATCATATATTCTATGCTTTGAGCCTGTGCGAAAAACTAACACGGAAAAGGACGATTTGATGAGAATAGATAGAGAGTCTTAGACGAGGTCTTAGGGTAGAAGGTACGTGATTTAACGATATATTTTTCTGAGTGATTTTTCAAATCTTCTTTATTTTGGTCATCCTTTTGTATTTTTATATTTCTGTTGAGAAACATATTGTAGAATTATAGATTCTAGCTGTGCTTAATCATATTTTTGTATTTCTTTGGGGAATTTAGGGGATCTTCATTTAGGAACACGAGGTGCCCTTGAATTATTATAGGGTCGGTATTGTACCGATTTTAATTTTGTAGTATGGGTTCTGAATTTTGTAGGTACGAACCGTACAGAAACCAGACTATCAACCTGTTGAACGAGGGATATAGGCTATAGACAATCGATACAGGGACTCGTGTTGTCGAGGCCATTGTGATTTCCTAGTGTAGGAGAATTTGACGGCATCCACGTGGCGACTGGATTCGGAATCGCAAGTAAGGTAAATTTTTTTCTTTTGTTGGTTGTATACCATAGATTTAGTCAAATTTGTAAAAAAGAAATAAACCTTACCTGGGATTTGCTTAGCAATTTTCTTTCGATAGATATAGCTAGCTATCTCTCGTTCCTGTTTTAAGCAACAGGTTTACCTTTTAAGCAACAAGTTTTTTTTGCATTTTTTTATCATAATTTTTTATTCCACAGCTAGATTTTATACGAATTTTTCTGGGTCGCTCCATATAGATTATCATTAGTGATTTATTAATTTTGTCGTTAAATCATCAGCTGCCTGAGATTATACTGCTGTTCTAGACAGGGGTATAGTTTTACTTTCGAGATTCGTCTCTGACTCCATTTTCTTTTGGATCCGATTATTGTAATTTTTCTTGTTAATATACCAATTGCTTTGATTTTTAGTAAACGTTAAGACAAGGTTTCATATACCGATTGTATCAGTGTAACAATCTTTCTTGACTACTGTTGTTAATTTAATTATTAGTGAAATTGGTACCGTAGATATATATAGCCATAAGCTGGTTAATTTTTTATAATCAATTTTAATTAGTTGTTTGTACAGTTTGCAAAAAATTGTATTTTATTTGAGGATTTTATTGTAACCAAATCAGCAAGTCTAGCTCTGTTACTGGCTTTATTCTAATTTTTTCATGTAACATCGCTGAGCCACTGGAAATAGAAGGAAGGTGTGCAAGGAGTAGCGTAAGAGAGCTATAGTCCGTGAACACAGACACCATTACGAAGATACCACCAGACTCGTGGAGTCATATAGCAGTGCACTGGCTTACAATCTTCTAAGGACCTTTGGACTTACGTGTATGGCATTCCGACTCCAAGGCTACCGCGTGGTAAATTCCTTCCACATTTCTTGGCCAGAAGAATAGTCAATCTTACTTTGAAATAATTAATCAGATCTAGTAATTACTATAAACAATTTTTGCAATTTGTTGGATTTTAATACATCAATCTTATCTTAAAACGAACTGGTGTATTGTCTTCCATTAGCTGGCGCCCACCTTTTAAGGTTACAGTTCTCTATAAAAAAAACCGTACCCGCGACTTGCCCTGAGCTAGTTGGCACCTACCCCAAACGTTTTGTAAACGTTTGGGGTAGGTGCCAATCCTGCACCCCAGGGTTACATTGCAAAGTTTAAAAGTAAAATATGATGCATTGTATTTAAGCAAATCGAGTTTTGTATTTAGTCATTATAGTCTTGTTAAGTTAAAAAAAAGAAGTTCAAATCCTTATTCTTAGAGTAGTAAAATTTTTGGCTACGAATGATGCTATGTTTAATAGGTATTGATTTATGGTATAAATAATTATTCTTGATTTTGATAATAGCAATTTAAATAGTTCAAATGACAAATTGATAAATTGTAGAAATTATGTTACTTTTGTATTGTATGTGTTATTTTTGTTTTCTTTCCCAAATTGCTAAGTTCTGGTTAAGTAGAAAAGCAGCATTGCTGCTGAACCACGCCCTTTCATCATTATCTGTTACAATAAATTTCAGTTTGTATATAGTCTTTCTTTTGTATCGAAAATGATGAATAAAGACGATTTATTATTATTATTATTTATTATCTAGTATTCACATAAAAAATTACCTCTCGGATCCATCTATCGGTGTGATGTCCCTTGTGTCCGCGAATTCGGTGATGTGCTTGTTCCATCCCGCTGCCATGAGGCGGTTTTTCACCCAGATGACGGACTTTATCTCCAGCCAGTTGCCTACGGACATATTCCTCAAGCACGATCCGGTGTTGAAGTTCCATATTTTCAGGGTGCCATCGTGCGCGCCGGTCAGCAGCCGCTGGAAGCCGGGATCGAAGGTGGCGCAGATGATTTCCACCGGCTTCAGCTCGCCGTGCATCATGACCGTGTGGGCGTTCTTGATGACCAGAAGGCGTCTGCCGTCCCACGGGTCCCACACTAAGATGTAACTATCTAAACCGCACGTTATGACACACTGAAAAATTATGCGTATTAGATAACAATCCTGCTGTGAGAATGTTCTAATTATGAATAACAATGAGATAATATCGAAATAAGCGAAAGGCGAACCTTTCTTTGCTTGATTAGCCGCACTTTTATTCAAAACAAGAGTCAACTCAAGATACTTTAGAAATGGAGTGTTCAAAATTAAAACGGATCAAGTCCACTTTTGAAATGTTTTAATGTTCTTTATACGTAGGTATTTAAAATGGTGTTTAATTCAGTACAGGAATGAATCAAATCCCACTTTACATGGTAAATGGCTAGAGTAGATTTCCATATATGTAATTTCTAAAAATTTTGTTTATTCGTTTCAGAAAAGTAGTGGAACAAGTCCATTGCAATTGTGTAATATAAATTATTATTAATCTGTGAACCTCGTCAAGGTGGTCTCACTGTGACACTGTCAGTGTTTAGTTTAATGTACTAAAACGATTATATGTAATTCCTTGTTTTATAAAAATGGATGAAAGTGAAATCGAATCTGAACCATTTCAGTCAATGTCTTCTTCGATGCCAACTTCGGCGTAATTGAAAAATTACGCCGAAATTACGCTCAAAAGCCTCTACATATTTTCCGCTCAAGACTGGATGAAAATATGTAGCACTAGAATCAAAGAAAAAGGAACCAAAACTCGGAGTTATTGAAATGAAAAAGGAAGAGTTTATTTCAACCAAAACTTTTGAATCAGAAATACAAAATAGAAAAAAAACTACAATATGCCGTGATGTGTCCTGGTTAAAAATTAGATGGTTGTGTTTTGAAAGGGCATCGCCAATATCCTTAATGTTTAAAGAAACGCTCGATTTAAATAATTAACAGGATCAACTATATCCATGTAGACGTAATGTAACAGAATCTAAAAAACAGCACATGAAAGATCTACTTCAATTTATTCCACCCATATACCACAATTTTTATAACAAATTACCGGCAGAAGGGAACACCAGACAATGCCAAGGCAACAAGTCTCCCAGTGACGAAGGAGAATGTACCGATGTACCTATTTATACAGTGCGCATTTAAAGTATGGAATAAATTCAGTAAATGTGAAACAAAAAAATTTTTGGAAAAAATCCTCAGGTCGATTTTGTTCAATAAAAACACACATTTTTGAGGGAACGCCTATTTTCAGATGCCATTTGTTTTTGAGTAATGACGTCATCAACTTATTTTTCAAATGGCAACCCCCATTTTTTTAATTTCATTTGAGAGACCCTTTCATTGTCCATTTAACGGTATAAAAATGTTGACACTTTACACAACAAAATTTTTGAGTAAATGACAATTGAATGTTACAAAATGAAAAATATATTATATAACAAACGAAAATTTGCTTAATAAGCAAATACAATTTTAAATTGAATGTTCGAAATGCCGTCCATTAACTTCTTGGCAATATGCAAGCCTGTGTACAAATTCTTCTTGTACATTCTGAATGACTTCGGGGGTAATGGATCCCATTTCATCTCTAATGCGATCTGGTAGTTCGGCTAAATTGTGTGGTCTTCTGCAGTAAACTTTTGATTCTAAATAACCTCATAAAAAATAACCAAGTGGTGCAAGATCTGGGGATCTCGCGGGCCATTCTATCGGTTCTTTCACATTTTCTGAATTTATTCCATATTTTATTCGCGCACTGTATATAATTAAAATGAATATATTTTCAGTGATAAAATAGTCAAAAAAATGTATAATACTCTATATAACCTTTATTTTCTCCATAATTTATTTTCAGGATTTAATTCACTTCACTCCTGAATCCCCCAAATATCGAATAATTGGTAGTATGAATCGTTTTTTTTTCCAGGCCCTTTGCCAAGGGGAAGCCAGGGAGGGTTGAGCCCTCCCCCCCTGGAGCTGGTCAGAGCCTCCACTAGCAAATTATATTAAGCATGTTCAGCCATATTAATAATAAACTCATTAACAGTGTTCAATAGCGACTAAAAGTATACTTGAACTGTGCGAACTATGGCCATAACTTTTTGAAGTTTTAAAAAGTTATGGCCATTTTAATTTTAATTTTATAGGAACATTTTGTTTCCCAAAATTAAAATGGCCATAACTGAAAAAAAAAAAAAATTTGTAACAAATCGAAAAACCTCTCCTTATATTATGTCCATATACTTCTGGGCATCGACTAACTTCCTTGGAGATATTTAATGTTTAAAAAATGGATAGAATATATAATTGAACACCCACAAACCCCTCTATTCGGCATTTAAGCCAGCAAGTTAATGTATCCTACGGAACCTGCAATACAATCCTGAAATATGACCCGGATAATATATCCATGCTTATCATCTAAGCTCAGTCCAAGAATTTTTAACAAACGACTAGCCGCAGCGACTGCAATTTTTAGAGCAGTTAATGGGTAATATGCATAATAATTAAAATGTCTTTACAAAAAAAAAACTTTTTTTTTTACTGACGAGGCATGGTTCTGCCTCTCTGATTATGTTTTTTCTTAAAAAATGAGAATGTGGAGCTCTGGAAATCCAACTTCTTTATAGGGAAGCCTTTGTATTCTCAGAAAGTTCACGTGTTAGCGGCTATATCGAAAAGAATATTAATTGGGTTTATTTATTTTATATTTAGTCCAGGCGAGGTAGCAAAAAACAAGTGATTTTTTAAAATAATCAATTGCGGCACTTTGTCAACGTGATAATTAGGAGAAAAATCGTACGAATCGAATGAGAATGTTTTGGACAAAATCTGATTGTAGGATCATTGCGAAAAAATTGCAAAAAGGTGCGAAAAGATTTTTTCGATTTTTGGGCACGAAAAAAAAATTGTTTAAAAAAAATCCGTTGTAGAGCTTGAAAAGACGAATAAAACAGTTTTTGGATCATTAAAATCGGTTAATAACTTTTTGCACAAAGAAATAAAAACCGCGAAAATTAGCGATTTTTCGATGTTCAATTACTCGGTCTATAATTATCATAGAAATGTCTTCCGGGGCTCAAATTGTAGGGTTTTCCAACACCTATCTACAGTAAAATTTTTGTCAAAAAATATTCATTCAAATTTTCGCGCAAATTGCGAAAAAGTAAAAACAGGTACTTTAGTAACATGCAGTGAAAAAAAACATCAATTTTCGTTCAGTAGTTCCCGAGAAATCTCAGTTGTTTTCGGCTTGTCGAATTTCAACGCGCGCGATCGCTTTACGGGACGCGCGGGAGAGAGTTCCCCCACCAACGCGCCACTTTCCCTTCGCTCGTGCGTCCACGCTGCCGCTCTCTAAAATTGCACGTTTTTCAGACGCGCTTTTGAGGTACTTATTATTATCGGATCGACTTCAAATTTGATATGGTTGTAGAGGAAGTCTTCAAAAACACGTAGCGTTTTGCAAAATTGCTTTACGACAATTATTGTGGAAATAGGGGCCGTTTTACTAAAGTACCTGTTTTCACTTTTTCGCAATTTGCGCGAAAACCTATCAATATTTTTTGACAAAAATTTAACTGTAGATAGCTGTTGGAAAACCCTACAATTTGAGCCCTACAATTAGGAAGACATTTCTAGGTTAATTACAGACCGAGTAATTGAACATCGAAAAATCGTTAATTTTCGTGGTTTGTATTTTTTTTTTGTGTAAAAAGTTATCAGATTTTAATGATCCAAAAACCATTTTATTCGTCTTTTCAAGCGCTATAACGTGATATCAACATTTATTTTTGTGCCTAAAAATAGAAAAAAACTGTTTTGTTTGCAACTTTTTGCAACGATTTCACCATGTTCCTAAAATATTTCGCTGTCCAAAATATGTGCATTCGATTCAGACGATGTTTTTTCTTATAAAACTGTTGAGAAAGTGCCGCAACTAATTACTTTAAAAAATAATATACGCCGCCTGGACTAATTATGCAATGGCAATGTCAGTAATGTAATTTTCTTACTGACAAAACGTCAGAATTTGACAATTTTAAGAGCATTAATTCAAGACATGCGTGGGATTGGTCCCACAATACACTTCGAGGACTTTTTTTATCTTACGATACATACTGCACGTATACCTTAAACAATTTATTGTACAGCACAACTGATACTCCATTGGTATGGGTATCCCCATCGGTATGCTCAGCGCTTTGTTCCGGACTCAACGGCAAAATGGCGATCGAGGCGCTGCCGATGATCCACTGCCTGCTATCAGGATTAAAAAGTGCCATCAAGGTACCCTTTTCGCTCAGATTAGACGGCAACTCCAAGTAACTCTGCAGCATGCACTGCAAGCCGATGTCCCACACCTTTATGCATTTGTCCTTCGATAAGCTGTACAGCCGCTTTCCCCGTCCTGGAACACCAGCTGCACGATGCCCGTGTGGTGTCCGTAGAAGGTGCATATAGGCGTGCGCGGAACGAACGGGTTCCAAATGCGCACCAGGCAATCCGGCCCGCCGGTGGCTATCACGTGGGCTACCTCTTCCAAGGCGAAGCACCAAGCGCCCATGTCGATCTTGTAGGTGTAGGAAGTGGTGCCGTCGGCGACGTCCGATATCACGACGGCCTTCTGGCATTCCGCGCACGACACTATACCTCGCAACGTGGAATAGTAATAAATCTGCCTCACGTAGTCGGAGTGGAGGCGCGGTATCTCCATCAGTTGGAAATTCGGCACCAGGCCCTTGACTACACGCTCGTATCTGACGTGAAGGAGGGGAATACCCGGTTGGCTCCTGAAGGGTCCCCTCGCCTCCGTCGTGAAAGAAATAACCTTTACGTTTCCCCCCATGTCTCCGAGAAGCAGCCTGGAAGGGCGGCTCATGACTTTGCCGAAGGTGTAATGCATGGAGGTGACGGCGAATGGTAACGAAGAGACCATCACGCGCAGCTCGAATTTCCTCGCCGACGTATCGTAGAAGCGCAAGTCTCTCTCGGTGCTGGAAGTACAGATGACGAAGACGTCGGGCATCACCACCATGTCCGTCACCCAGGTGGGTTGGACCTTCAGGAGGGGACAAGTGGACTGGACGGTCCTTTCCAGCTGCATGTCGAGCGACCAGTAGTTGATGAGTCCGTCGTTGCTGCAGGTCATGATGCTTCCGCTTTGCCAGCTGGTGGTGCGGTCGGGTTTTACAGTGGGATAGAAGGTTATCCGGTTGATGGGATGGCGGTGGTGGCTCTTAATTATCGTGGGGAGGAGAGGTATGGGGGCTTCTAGCGTCTTGTATTCGGCGCTGACCTCCTCTTGTTGGAATAATATGATCAGGTAGGAGATCAACTCGTTCCAGGTAACGTAACCATTGCTACAAATAACGTAGGATAAGAAAAAAATGTTATCCAGAAGAAAAATAATACCATGATATGTAATGTATTTCCCAGTATGGTCACATTTCTTTTTAATAACTGTTGTTCATTTTTCTATTCGATTAATAACTATGTTATGATGATGATGTATTTATTTTTCAAGTCTTTATTATAGGTACGAATGATTATTTAACAAAATTCATAGTTATGGCACAATTAATCAGAAAATTAATACGTAAACGTAAATAAATTAAAGTTCACCTAAGAGTTACTTGTATTTGGAATTGTTTTTTACACTTTTGTATTATTGAAAACGATTATTAACAACATTTTTATGTTATTTTGTAATTAACGTAAGATTTGTAAGATCTCTATTCGGTATCAATATCGGTATCAATATCGGTAAGATGCTCAGTCTTTTCAGCCAATTCAATCCAAAACGTAATGTCGAGAAAAGTAAAGGGAGTGATCTAATATCGAGTCTAAAGGTGATTTAATATATTTCATATACAGGGACTACTTTTTTTACCATCGCGTTTAAGATTCGTGGGCTTTGAAACAAAATAATTACCACTTTAAACTTGACAGTTCTGATATTAATAAAAATTGGTGGATGTTTCTGTAGAAATTATACTTAGTAATGAATAAGCTCGGCAGAACCGAGTTCCGCCACAGAGGTGTGCGCATCATAAGTTTAATACAAGAAAGTAACTAGTAGCCTTCCGCTCGTTTGCCATAGTTTATTATGAAGTGAGTTGGCATAGACAACTCGCGTAGCATGTGATCAGTGTCGCCTCAATTCGTGTTTATTTCAGTAGTCCCGTGACAGCTGGTGCGGTTGTACTACCTCCGCTATATGTAATATGTCGAATAGAGTGATATAATTTCATAACAAACTATGGCAAACGTGCGGACGGCTAGTAGTTACTTTTCTTGTATTACACTTATAGTTCAGTAGGCAGAGATTTTTATGTGTTCTTGAAAGCTATAGGGTTAGTTTTGACGGTTCCCTATGTATTTTTTTTTTGCGTAGAACACAATGCGCGGGGTCCGTGGAGCTGATCCGTCCACTAATTTTGTTAAATAACAATTTGTGAAAAAAAAAACCGTCTTTTTTTCACATTTTCGCTTATATCTCAGTTCCTTGGCATATGTTATATAGCATATGCATATAAGAAGTTGTAGCCTATTGAATTTCCTAAGCCCAACCCGAAGTCTCCAAGAGCTATTGCTGACTTGCAAATGACTGCTGAAGTTGGAAAAGTACGATATTGACCGGGTTGGGCTAAAAAAATCATAAATCTCTTCAAGTTTGCGGGACTTTTGAGATTTTGAAAAATATTAATTTGGGCCAGTTGTATAACGTTTTCTACGCGACTACCTTTTTTGACGCGACATACATATACAGTAAGCGGCACCCTAATGCGTACATAGGTGGATATTAAATACATATAAAATGATACATTTTTATGTCATAGTTAGGCGAATTTACTTGGGCTGGGGGGGGGGGGGGGGGCTTGGTTGTACAGAAAGCTAAGAGGGGGTCTTACCGGAAATCTAAAGAGTAACGTTGCCAGAACTAACTGTAACTCTTAACTCTGCATAATAAGTCTTTATAAAAACCCTATATTTTCAAAATGCATTGATGTATGATCAATTGCGTATCGTATAATAAAGTTTACTGTTTTTCAACCCAACTAGTGTGAAATAATTTTAAACAGTTAATATTACTTTAAACAGCTCTGAATCAATTTTAAAATATCCAATAGGAATATTATGTTGATATGACAACAGCGAACGTACGCAGCGAACGAAGGCAGAACGAACGGTCCAATGGTTCACTCTAAGCTCCACCCACTACTGCACTCTCCTTGTCCCGTCACGGATATCTGCGGTTGTCGGCGGCCGCTCTCATATAGTCTGTCATTTAATTATTTGAACTTTTTCGTCAATGTGATAAATATCCATTTTTGTTTTTATGAATGTATGTAGTGCTTCTAAAATAAGTAATAAAGCACTTTTCTAATCAGGCACTAGACCAGTATAAAATATAAAATGGTATTTCAAATTTTAACTCAAACAGCCTGCGGAAACCGGATGACTTTCATACGCCTGCGCTAGCGATTGGTTCTCACCTCATGTTTACTCTACTTACAAAGAAGTTATGTTGCGGCTATGTACGCATTAGGCTGCCGCTTACTGTATATTGTATTGGCGTTGTCGCTCCGAAATTCTCCGAATTGTGACTATAATGTCTTGACGCCCATTTTTTTTAAATACGCGTCTTGAAGTGTACTTTCAATTTTATCAATTTCAACAATTTATACGTCGTGTCAAAAAAAGGTAGTCGCGTAGAATACGTTACAAAACTGGCCCAAATTAATATTTTTCAAAATCTCAAAAAGTCTCACAAACTTGAAGAGATTTATGATTTTTCTAGCCCAACCCGGTCAATATCGTACAATAAACAAAAAAATGGCGTCATTGTTAATTAAGGCTTGCAAAAAAATTCGATCGTTAATTACTCGAAAAGTTATTAACGGATCCAGCTGAATTTTTTTTTGTAACTTCATACTACAAACAGCAATCCCTCCAAGAAATTCATGTTGATAGTCGCCCTACTTTCGAAGTAAAAAAAATGGTGAAAAAATGCACTTTTTCGATTTCAGCAGTCATACAAGTTAACAATAGCACTTGGAAACTTCGGGTTGGGCTTAAAATTCAGGAAATTCAATAGGCTACAACTTCTTATATGCATATGCTATATAAAATATGCCAAAGAACGGATATATAAGCGGAAATGTGAAAAAAGACGTTTTTTTTTCACAAATTGTTCATTCAAGAAATTAGCGGACGGTTTCTACGGCTCTACGGACCCCGCGCATTGTGTTCTGCGCAAAAAAATACATAGGGAACCGTCAAAATTTCTATAGAAACAGCCACCAATTATTATTAATATCAGAACTATCAAATTTAAGGTAGAAATTTGTTGTTTCAACAGGCCATGAGGCTGAATCTTAAAAGAGACGGTAAAAAAAAGGTTAAACGATTGTCTTGAAAAATGAGGATCATTTGGATTTGTACATAAAAAAGTAAGTAAATCACCCTTAAATATACAGGATGATACGGACGGGACCAACACTAATGGCAGATACTACGTCAGAAATAAATCTCCCGTATTTATTTAGTTCTAGGGTCGTTCTGTACTGCAGCCCTCGACATACGAGTACTCTCATAACATCTTAGGCTACTCACATTCTCCAAATCAAAATTAATGCATAAAAGAAATGTCATCTTCGCAGCGTTCTCTTGGATATTTTTTTTTCTAATTTAGTGTGAATGTGCGAATATTATTTCGCGTATTATTATATAATTTAGAGTTTTTAACTTTTTTGATAAAAAACAATGAATTTTTCGCATTTCAAACAAGTGTACGTGTTTTGTAGAGAATTAAGTTGCTGATCACATTAAATAGTCCAGATTGAAATCCCTTCATGGAAATTCCCTCTAAGAACAACATATGGTAATTCGTCTGAACGTTTAACTCCGATAATGCGAGTGTAGCAACGCTACGTCGGATAGCGTTTGGGATGGGTGACCCTATCTGCTCTGAGAAGTTAGTCGGGCAGAGGCATACAGTAGGTGGTACCAAAGGTGGCAATCTGAGCCATCTGCTAAACCTCTGTCAGTGGGTTCGAGTTCCGCCTAATAGAATTGACTACTCTGTTAGGACATGGGTGTTACAATGAGAGTGTATTGGGGGTTAGGTGGAAGAGCGCTTAATGGCGAACCTCGCCCCCCGTTAAATCCAAGGCACGAAAAAATGATAAAAAAGTAACATGACATGTTTGCCATTAGCGCCTTCCATGAGATAATCAAATTTTGGCCTCACGATATTGTTTGCAACTATTTATTGTGCTTCTGTGCCAAATTTGAGCCATGCCGAGACAGTGGTTTTGAAGAATTTCAAGAAAACTTGTTCGCACCACTCCTTTTGAATGGCTGCAGTACTGCTAAGAACAGCATTAAAGCAAAACAAAAAAATACTGGTCGGTTTATTTTTGATGTAGTATTTGTAATTAATTTTGGGTCATATATTTTTTATTCCTCCTGTATATTAGCAAGTAATTAGCAAGTAAAATAAATTCAGGTTAATTATTTTATAAACAAATCAAAGGCAGTTTACTAAAAAAAGTCTTGCCCTATAATGTAGTAAAATACCTAGTGGCTCTTTACCAAGCACAATTCATTTTCTTAAACGTGTCGTTGAACCGAGTGTCTCTGTATTCAATATTGGCCAATTTGCTGAGAGCTGTTAAAAGGGTTGCCTGGTTCATTCTCCTGCCCTCCTCCTTGTTGAAGGCATTGTGCAGTTTCGTCAGTTCGGATTCGTCCAGCAGTTTGTGTAGAGGCAAATTTGTATCCTTAAACTCCACCTCCTGTGAAGGGTCGTCCTTTTCCCGAGCACGGCGACTTCTAGTGAGCGCCATCGGAAGACAGCTTTCAAACGATTAAACGAAATTTCAAACCGCAGAAGTCAATCGTTACACTGGGTTACCATGGTTTCAATAGTAATACAAACATGTTAGGAAGGAAAATAGAGATGTAGTATATGAGTACACTAAAATTCTACTATTTGCTGGTTAAGAGATTTTGAGTAAATCGCATTAAACTATAACGAGTTTATTTATTCATTAAATGGGAAAATGGAATAATTGTGCATGATTGACAAACGGGTAATGGTTGATTTGTCAAAGTGAATTTTTGCAACGAATACAATAAAACAGTAAATAATTGTCGGAGGACTCAATCACCAAGTGCTTCAACTGATTTAGGTAAAAACCAAGTTTTGAATCTGAGAAATGTAAATACTAGTGTTATAATAAAACAAATTTTCTTCTTCAAGGCAACTTTTATTAAAACAGGTATACTTCATATACTATGATAAAACAGAAATATATTCAATAATTCAGACTGATTCTTCTTCAGTGAAATAATGAGCACTGTCACAATTCTCAGTTAGGTGTCTCAATTTTCAACAAATAATTTTAAAGAAACTTCAAATCAGGATTATGTTTCCAGTTGAGGGCATAATGATTTTTGAGTAAAGATTTGTCTCCATTTAGGCCATTTCCAGTTATTTTATCCAGGTATTTTATTGGTGCAATCCTGGTATATTTTTTCATTTTTTAGTACTTTTGTCGTAACTCAAGTCCGATTTATAAAATACTTTACTTTTCTCTGAAGTGTTTTCTTTGAATGAAAATAAATCTCTTACATTCACTGAATTTAAATAAAAACTTTCATCAAGTACTCAAATTTCTAATTGGTAAGATTTTTTTTGTTATTAGACTTATTGGTTTTTTATGTATTTGTTAAGGGTGTATATACAATAAGGTTATTCTGAAACTGTAAAAAAAACAAGGAGATATGTCCGATTTATAAATACTTTACTTTGTGCTGCAACACTGTGAAGTGTTTTACTTTGAATGAAAATAAATCTCTTACATTCACTGAACTTTAAATGACGAAAACCTTTTCATCAAGTGTACTCACAATTAATAATATTAGGAAAACATACTGAAAACCGTTTAGTGAAAATCTCATTTAAGGAAAAATTATTAACACTTTTATTAAAACGATATTCTATTAGGTTTACATTTGGTATTCCCCGTATATAGCCGTTTACTAATTATTTTGTTTAGTCAGTGATTTGGTACTTTTTGACCCTTATTGGTCCTCCTATATTATTGAAGATGTATTACAATGTTATATAAAAAAGAACAAGTGATATATACATATAATATTGTTATACTATATCTGGAAACTGGTAGAACTGAAAAACTGAAGGAGATACTTCGTCAAGTGATTCCATCAAGAAATATGTGTGGCTTAATTTATGAGATACAGAGCATTAAAGTTTTATTTAAAAAAATAATCTCTGGAATAGACTATAACATTCTTTTTAAGTTGCTGTCACTTACACACCATGACAGGAGGCATGTATTGGCTATTATTTTTTTTAGCACTATCAGGGATGTGGTTAATCACTAATATATTTTTTATGAAAAAAAAATGTACACCACGGGCCCTCTGGATTTTTAATATAATTTTTTTTTAAATTTACCTTTAATGCTCAACGGAAAATTTCTTTTTGTGATTTGGAAAGTGGTTTAGATAGAAAATGTCATTTTAATAACAACCTCACAAGCAAGATAGTACCAACTGGTATTTGATACTAATGATTTAATTTAAAACAACATAATAAAAGTAAGAAGGGACATTACACATTACACATGTTTAAGGTTCATTTTTTTCAGTCTTACAGGCACCCTGCGATGGATCCGATGTATTTGGCCTTAAGTTTGATCAGAAGGAGGAGGTATGACAAGTGTGTAGAGGTGTGTACGGGTATTTTAGACAAAGAGCCATTAGATCAGGCGGCGTGGTGTCTCAAAATGCGCGCACTGACACAGAGGGTGTACGTAGACGATTTGGAGAGTGAGGAACTACCAGAAGATGATTTTCTAGAGGACAACGCCATAGCTTCGGCTCCACGTCCCGGAACTTCGATGAAAGTTACGGGGCAACCAAAAACAGGTGCATTGACGTAAGTTCTTTATTAAATAATGTTTTGAGATCCTCGAGTTTTGTTAAAATTATACTAACATTTCAACTTCTTGTCCCATGAGTCAAATTATACCTTTTAGACCTTTAGATTTATTTTTGGAATGTTTCAGTTATGTATGGTTTTAATGCAACCAAGGGCGTAGCCAGTATTTTTCTTTGGGGGGGGGGGAGGAGGGGCGGTCCAATGCAGATTAAACAAAAAAGCAAAAAAAAGGTCATTGGAGGCAACGGCAAGCGCAATCCCCTGACTATTTTGGTTTTTACTTGACCATTTGGGGGGGGGGGGGGGCGATCGCACCCATCGCCCCCCCTGGCTACGCCCTTGAATGCAACAAGGCAATTCGGTTTGTTTCTACGTCACATGTTCCAGTTCTACTTCAGGAAAGCGTTTATTATTTGTTATTAATTTAATAAATATTATTATACGCAGTTATTTGTAATGAAATGTAGATATAATAATTTATATAGGTTTTTCCCGGTATAATATACTCGCAATGTTATTCCAACGAAATGTAGATATAATATAATAATTTTTATTATATATGTTTTTTCTCTGTATAATAGACTGATGTAGATAGACTAGATGAGCGATGTATGTACAGGATTAGTTTTTATAATTTGACTTGAAGTTATTGGGAGTTTATTATTGATTTTCTTCATAAAAAAGTTCTTCAGAAAAAGTTCTACTAGAGTTTTGCATAGATTTTTATAATAAGATTGAGAAAAAAACAATTGAACATCAGAAACCATAAATCTGAACCAAAATTGTGTTTGTTTAAATGGAACACCCTATATATTATTGCAAATTTTGATTCCTAGAATTTTCCCTTTTAAAAAATATCATGTCTATGTTTGGTTTGGCAGGTCGCGACATATTTCGTTTAAAAATCAATAAAAAACCTAAACAGTTATTACGAGTTTATTATTGAGATTAGAAAAAAGTTCTTCAGACAAAAGTTATTGATTTTTGGATACATTTTTGTAATGTGATATGAGAAAAGAAAAATTTAACATCAGAAACCAAAAAACTGAACCAACGTATAGTTTTTTTTATTTTATGGAACACCCTATATATTATTGCATATTCTGATTCCTAGAATTTTTTCCTTCTCAAAAATATAGAACATGTTTACATATGTCTGCTTCAGAAGGTCGAGACATATATTTAAAAAGTAATTAGCGACAACGGATCGCAGCTACATTGACGACTCGACCAGAAAAAAAAGAAGAAGAACGAAGAAGAGAAAAGAAGAAGTCTGAAGAACTGTCATTTAAAATTATTGAGCTATATTTCATTAATTTATATTTATTATTAATTAGGTGAAACAACAATAACTTTTAGTGAATAGGAAAAGTTAAAAGTTATTCATTAATGTTTAATAGAAGAATGTTGCTAACACAGACATGTTGTATATTTTTGAAAAGGAAAACATTCAAGGAATTAGAATATGCAATAATATAGACATCCAAAAAAAAAAGTCATCAAAGCTGACGAGAAAAAAAGACGTACCTATTTATATTCTTAATCGAATTTATAACCTTATTTACTTGTCAAAACTGTCACATCATATGACAGCCATTGTTTATTTTACAAATTGTTACAGTCACTTGTCAAAAGGTTGACATAACCGAAAAGCTTCGACATGACCGCTATTTCCATCTCTCTCGTTCATAGCCAGAGTTGATGACGTTTTTTTTATGTCTATATATAGAGACATCCAAAAAAAACGTCATCAAAGTTGGCCGAGAAAAAAAATACGTATTTCTATTCTTAATCGAATTTATAACTTTATTTACTTGTCAAGACTGTCACATCGTATGACAGCCATTGTTTATTTTACAAATTGTAACAGTCACTTGTCAAAAGTTTGTCATAACCGAAAAGCTTAGACATGACCGCTATTTCCATCTCTCTCGTTCATAGCCAGAGTTGATGACGTTTTTTTTGGATGTCTCCATATAATAGGGTGTTCCATTTAAAGAAACACTGCCTCGATTCAGTTTTATGATTTTTGATGTTCAATTGTTTTTTCTCATACCATGTTTTTATGCAAAACTCTACAACTTTTGTCTGAAGAACTATTTTCTAATTTCAATAATAAACTCGCAATATCTTATCAAATTACAAAAACTACCCTATACATGTGAAGCACTTGAATGAGTTAGAATATAAGAAAATGATCTTTGAATTCCTCTTGGCAACCACGGTATAAAGAAACACTGATCTAGAATATGTACATACATATGTCTAAAATTGAAAAAAAAAACAAGAATATATAGAGTTATATACCTACCTTTTTTTCACCTATATATAATTTCTGAGTGCTTAATACCATAGCCATTTTTTAATCATTCCATATACCGGGTGTCCGGAAAGTCTGGAAACGGTCGAGTAATTCGAGAAATACGCTTTCAAAAACAGTATTTTTTTATTTTTCAATTCGAAGTGTATTTCTTGAGATATTCTACCATTTCAAGACCTCTCTTCAATTTTTTTGACTGTGGCACCATCTGTGAAGAAAATGACATGAATGACCTAGCATATGATATGAGTACTTTAATGTGACCACATTAAGTGTTAATGTGACCACTTAATTATTTTTTTCTAGAGAATTGAATTATGCAATAAAAAATGGGTCTTTCCATTTCAGATTTGAAATTTACCCCCACTCCACCCCCAGGGGGTGGGGGAGGTAAGATAACTTTAGTAAGTATTGAAAACGTATTTTTAATTTTTCAATCCAAAGCACATTTCTCGAGATATTTGACCATTTCCAGACTGTATGGACACTGGGTATATTATTCTATATTTACGATGTTATAATATGATTTTTTCACATGAAAATACTTTTTTCTGGAACATATTTTTCCAAGATAAGAATAGATGAAAAAGTAGTTGGCTAAGTGTTAGCACTGGTAAAACTATTTAATAATATCTAATGGTAAAATATTATTAAAATATTATTATGTCGTCAGAGTATAGTTGGTTGCATAGGTAACGATCTGATCGTCAACCCCAGTTTTTTTGTGAACAAATTGTTTGATTTAAAATGTTGCTTGACTCACAAACGAGTTATCATTAAATAATTGTTTTTCTGTATTTATAGATGTATTTTTATCCGATATTGTACATGTTGGACCATAAAAAAGGTTCAATATAACAATAATAATAATAATAATAAAATGATATATGTAGATGTGATTCTTAGGTGACTAGAAATGAACTGTCAATAACTTTATTAATAAAAGATACAGTTTAATCAAAATTTTTTAGATATGTTATTGTTGTGGTTTTTTTGGATGTGGTGTTAAGTGACGATGCTCAAACTGGTGATACAGACGTCATTCATTGATTATTGCATTGGAATCATGACTGCCGTTATCGGTACCATTATCTCGGAAATAAGCTGATAAAACTCCAATGGAAAAAAATACCGTTTTATCAAGACTTTCAAATGTATTATGTTTGTTAGTATTATCCGAGATACATAGTGCGGAGATAGAGCCATGTTTGAGGATAAACTTAGGATAAAACCCTATATACCATCGAAATTATTGAGAGTTCAATCTGGGGTAACGATATTGATAATTGTAGTCATGATTCCAAGTGACATCCAATTATTGAACCAACAATTCTTCACATCTAAATCACTAGTTTGAGCATCAAGTCTAATGCAACTGTGAAATTGTTTAGTACCAAAGTGTACCATGCCAGGTCAAATCAGTTTTATTTTCTGAAGCCCTTATAACATCCGTTACATATTTATAGGGTGGGACTGTTTCTCACCTGTTTCCCAGTGAATAATCTATTCCAGATATTATCAATTTCATTTTAGTTCTAGACCGCGCACCGCTACCGGTCGTCCAATTTCCGGCGTGGCGAGACCGGGGACCCAAGCTCGACCGGGCTCAGCTCTGGACCGCGCAAGAACCGCCTGTACGAGAACCGCACAGTCAGCGAGAGTCATACGTTTGGGTACAGCGGCAATGTTGTCACGTAAAGATGGACCCTTTATTCAAGTGTCTAGACTGAATCTGGCAAAGTACGCCAATGATCCGACCCTATCCAAGCCTCTGTTCGAGTATCTCTTCTATCACGAGGGCGATGTCAGGACCGCGATGGATCTAGCCGTCCAGGCTACACAACTTCGAGAATTTAAGGACTGGTGGTGGAAGGTGCAGTTGGCGAAGTGCTACATTGCCCTCAATATGATCAGGGAGAGCGAGCAGCAGCTCAGAAGCACCCTGAAGCAACATCATCACGTGGAGACTTTCATCAGGCTTACCAGGATTTATCTCAGGCTTGGTATGCATATTTTCGTATGTAAATTTAATGCTAGTTGTGAATTAAATGTGAGACTCATGTGATGATATGTTTTCAAAAAAATTTTGGACGTCTGACTTGTGTTTAGCAATTGATAAAAGGAAGGATAAAAATGCACCATTAGCTACGACACAATTTTTTGTCCTTTCTTTACGTAAGATCTTCTATTTACTTTTCAATAAAATTACGGATGAAAATTACATAAACAATTAAATTGCCAACTTATACTGGTATTTAATTTTTTTCTTGGACGATAAGAGTTATAGCTAAGGAGTGGCTGCAGAGGCAGTTGCCAGGGGCACCTTTTTGATTGATTTATTTACTACAAAATACTTATGAGAATTTTGATGGGCACAAAATTCGGATTTTATCCCTGTGCGCTCAAGAACCTATGTACGACATTGATCATAGTTACATTTCATAACTTCGAAAAGCAAATACTAAACCTGTCTTTTAATCAGATCATTTGCTCAGAAATACGCTGTGTTATATACAGTGTGGAACACCCAAATGGAATAAATTCAGTAGCTCCATTATTATGCATTTTTTTTTTAGAAAATTCTAGACACGTCAATTTTTAATTCTAAAATGACATCTTGCGACGTAAAAATGTCATCACTAAATTCAACCCCCTTCAGGTGACAGCTACAACCCCTAAATTTTCAAATTGGAAATAGGAGCTTGTGATACTTCATTTGAAATGTATTTTCATTCTCTATTCAAAACTGCTATGGTTTCAAATTTTATTGCAGAAATAACAAAAAAAAAAAAGTTTCTCCAGCGTAGGAAATTCGTTACATTAAAATAAAACTTTTATAAGTAACACTATTTGTCAATTTTAGGTTCTGAAATGTTAATAATAACAAAAAATAAATGTCTGTAATTGCCGATATTCCCTACTATAAGATAAAAACTTACTAATAAATACGTACAGTTTTTTGCTTTACAATCGGACGACAAAAACGAGCATTGTTCAGCTTAGTGAAATTACTTAGAAACGTGTTTGTAATTGTAACAGTAGTGAACAGTTATCAGTGTTAAACTTTTTGGTTTAGTTTTCGTGTTGCAATTCAGAGAGATGGTTGGCGCTGCTCCAAAATAATGTTGTACCGACGATGGCAAATTTGTATCCAGCTGAAGGAAACTCACTACTTCCAGGTAATGCAATATGGTTCCAGCAGGATGGTGCACCAGCACATTGAGAAGTCAATGTCCGGCAATATCTTCACACAATCTTCCCGTGATCACAAGGGAGATGTGGTTCTGTAGAATGGCCTGGCTTAGCTGACTTAAGAAGAAGAATAACACTTGCAATTAGGTCGATTACCCCGCAGATGTTAACTAACGTTAGAAAACATTTATATTTACGTCTAGGATGCTGCCAAAATGCTTGAGGCATGCATTTGAACATCTGTTGCGTTAATAATGATTTGTTTTTTATTTTATGTACCGAATTTCCTACGCTGGAGAAACTTTTTTTTATTAATTAAGTTAATTTCTGCAATAACATTTAAAACCATATCAGTTTTGAATATAGAATGAAAAGCCCTTTCAAATGAAGTATCACAAGCCCCTACTTCCAATTTGAAAATCTAGGGGTTGTAGCTGTCACCTGAAGGAGGTTGAAGTTAGGGATGACATTTTTACGTCACAAGATGTCATTTTAGAATTAGAAATTGACGTGTCTCAGAATTTTCTAAAAAATCATAATAATGGAGCTACTGAATTTATTCCATTCGGCTGTTCCACAGTCAATTTTCAGTCACGCTTTTTCATCTAAAAGCGTTTTAAATTTGATATTTTTATATTAAATTTTTATTCAGTATTTATATCAAATTATGTCAAATAATTGATGACACTCAGGAGTTAATTTTTACTCATCAGACATCATCCTAAACTCACGATAACGCCAAGTTTAGCGCCCCCAAATGGTTTTTAAAACTTTTCATCGATAGGTACTATCTATTTTCCCACTTCATTATATGCAAGTAATAATGGAGTAAAATATGAACTAATTCTAAAAGAAAAGTTTTCAGTGGTGGCCGGTAGAATTTGACATGCTCGTATTTCCGTAATTAGGCATGGGGTCTACACTATATTTTAGGGGGTGGTTACTAGATCTAAGTAGAAGGCTATAATAGCAAAAAACCTTCAAGGAAAACCTTATTTTATTATAAATTTTATTTTCCAAAAATGGCTACCTCCAGGCAGATCTTGGAAACGGCTTGCAAAATATTTCCGAATTATTTTTTTTCAAAATCACCTAGTCAATACAATTTTTTTATACTTGTGATTTTTGCAAAATTCTTATTTTGCTTAAAGATACAACTATTGTAAAATCTCATAGACGAAATGTTGGGATGAAATAAAATTTCAAATTACCATAACTTTTACCGATCTCAAAAATATAAAAAAAAAATTGGATTTACTCGGTGATTATGATTATTCGCAAGCCGTTTCCAAAATCAGTCTGGAGGCGGCCATTTTTTGGAAAAAAAATTCGCAAGTTTTCCCTGAAGATTTTTTGCCATTATAGCCTTCTACTTAGGTCTAGCAACCACCCCTAAATTATGGTGTGGATCCCATGCCTCTTTACGAAAATACGATCATGTCGAATTTCACCGGCCGCCACTGTTAGTTTTTATCTTAAGTAGTCGATAACTTTACCTGCTAAGATAAACGTAATGTAAAGAAAATGTGGTTTCCCTTTTCCGACTTAACCATCTCACGTCCTGTTAGAGTTGTTATATTTATAAATTTTATGGCAACAACGAAAATCCCTAATATCAGTGGCTAATTTTCTTGTATCCAATGAACGTATCCGTTAGATACAGTTAGTATTAAAAAAATAGATAAAAACAAGAACGTAGAAATCAACGACTAGTATGAGTTCCTTCCTAACTTCACGATGATCATAACTTCAACAACTAAAATCAAGCTCTGATTCAGGAGTATCTAATTCTAATTCAAATACAATGTGGAACAGCCAAATGGAATAAATTCAGTAGATCCATTATTATGCATTTTTTAAGAAAATTCTGAGACACGTCAATTTCTAATTCTAAGATGACATAAAAATACTTGCGACGTAAAAATGTGATCACTACATTCAACCCCATTCAGGTGACATCTACAACCCCTAAATTTTCAAATTGGAAGTAGGGGCTTGTGATACTTCATTTGAAAGGTCTTTTCATTCTCTATTCAAAACTGCTATGGTTTTAAATTTTATTGCAGAGATTAACAAAAAAAAAAAGTTTCTACAGCGTAGGAAATTTGTTACATTAAAATAAAACTTTTATAAGTAACACTATTTGTTAATTTTAGGTTCTGAAATGTTAATAATAACAAAAAAATAAATGTCTGTAATTGCCACACGTTATATAATATCACTGTATATAGTGTATATAGTTCCACATTGTATATTGTATCACAATATGTTTCTATCTATTTTGAACGTGTGTAACAGATTAATTAATTCAAAAGTGTGAGTTTTTGAATATATATAAAAACAGCGTAATTAAACATAACTTAAACTAAAACAAAATTTACTTGAATGACTTTATTTAATATTAATATATGCCAATATTTAATAACAATAATAATAAAA
>JAPWTK010001423.1:0-44605 GCA_029963805.1 Aromia moschata
ATGAAATAAATTTTCATTTCAAATCCTAAAATTGAACAATAAACCTTAGAACTTTTACTGGCATTTTAGTTTTAGTTCAATTTCTTGTTTGTCAGACTTTTTTTAAATATTTATGAAAAAATTAAAATTAGTTTTCCCACCGATAGATTACTATATTTGAAAATTAATAACTCGAGAACGAACAGAGATAAAATTCGATTACAGAAAAATGGATGTAGGATTCAAATGGTTTATCTGTCACAAAGACGAAAAAAAAAAGCTGATATTTCATGGAACTAAATATTGTAACAGTTACGAAATATTTCGTCAAAACGGCCAAATTAAAGTATTTCTTAAATACAACAGAACTCAGAACTGCGTAGGTAGAACAGAACTAGGTAAGAACTCCGTAATTGTTTACTTAGGTTTACTGAGGGATACACTTCCAATAACCTAATGAGAGACAATGGTGGCTTTGGCAGCCACGCTTATAAATCTCACATGAGGAGATAAACCCTGCCGACTGCTCGAATTTTAACTCCTGGAAGGATTCAACCGTACCATCGACTCGGCTGACTCAGTCGAGAGTAAAACCTCTTGCGTATCAGCTCAGGTTTAACTCACGAGTCGAGCTAAACGACCTAAGTATGTTCGGAATCCCATCCCGATTAGATCTTTTCTCTGCAGAGCATATATAATCTTACAATAGAGTTATACCTATCGCCTCTCAAATGACTCGCTTCTAGGATTTAATCTCAAAAGGATCTAAACCTTTTACTAGTAAGCCCTGCATATTTCATAATTTGATAAAAGTCTAGTCAAAAATGTTAGACAGTTGAACCGTTGTGCGCCTTGCATATATGATGATATTCCATTTTTGCTAAAATCTAATTTTACGGTATTTTAAAAGAGGATCATCGTCATGTAATTGGGAACACCAAAAGTAATTCTAGTGTTACAATATGTCAGGTCTTCGACATTTTTTTTAATAAAACTAAGAATACACTACAATATGATATTGTGGTTATGATGCGACTTTTTTTCATTAACATTTTCTCCTCTTTATTGACATAAAAGAGGAGAAAATGTTAATAATTTATGTATAAGAGGACCTATTTTATTTCTGAAAACTGAGTAGGTTACATACCTACTCTTTGATACTTCTGATTATTAAGACATCTCTATAAAATAGAGGTCGGGGAAACGGAATTATTACAAATGTTTAAAAAAACAGTACAAATGTATTTAATAAAACAAGTTTACAAAAATAGGTACCTACTGCAGATCATCAGCGAAATAGTAAATCCACGTTTACTGTGAACAAACCTACTTTATTACAGCCTTTATTATCTTAAAATAACAAATATTGAATATACAAAAAACATTATTTCCTTTTCCATAATTGAACATTTCATTACCACAAACGATATCAAAACACAGCTACCGCAAAATGTTTTTGTATCCATATTAGAAGTTATATCTAAAATTATATATACATACTTATTCAACTAATTATTGCTCACTTTCAGGTGGAGTTGTAATTGGCCTTTTAAAAAAGTAGGATATGCGGTTCTAAAACAAAACAAAAACATAATTGAGTAAGCAAATATCTTCAAAACATGGTCACAACACAAAACACATCGTGTACACTTCAATACTTAATAATGTTATAGTTAGGGTTTCCATGTTCACTCAGGACAAACAACTGTTTAAACCCGGACAAAAACCAAATGCAGCATCTGAAGGAGTAACACAATTTATTACTTGCACTATTTATGGAGTAACAAATAAAGACTAGAAAGATTAATGTGACTTTTACTAGAGATGTAACAAATGGCAATAGACCATGCTGAGTTACTATTTTACTCCTCCAGACATTACAAATTCCATCCAGACATCATTAAAACCCAAACATGTCCAGGCAAATCTGGACGTATAGAAACCCTACTTATATTTAAAATGAAATTATATTCAGTACCTCTCAATTTTGACGTCACAATTTTGGTAATTTGTACTGTTATTTCACCCCAACATTTGGTTTATGAAATTTTAAAGTTGCTGTTTCTTTAAGCAAAGTGAAAATTTATAATAACTTTATAAGTGAATAAAAAGTTATTACAGCACAACCTTGATAATCCGAACAAACCTGATTATCAAACAGGATAATATAGATATCAAAAAAAAACGTCATCAAATCTGGCTATGAACAAGAGAGATAGAAATAGCGGTCATGTCGTAGCTTTTCAAGTTAACAAACTTTTGACAAGTGACTATTAAGCCGGTCCCAGACACTATGTATTACAGCCTCTGGGGACCCGTGTAGTGTGAAAGGTTACTTCACTGAACCCGTCATTCGTAAACCAGTTCAGCCGGCTGGCAGTAAAATTGCGAAGAAGAACCGCTTGAAGGTACTACGGCAAAGGTCCTAGATACTTGCGCTGGTTTGGTGAAGGCGTTTAGTCTAGCTCAGTGCCGTTCAGTGAAAGGATTTGTTGTAAAATGGAATGGACAAACGATTTAACAATAGAACTTTTGCAAATGTATGAGAAAGAACTGATGAACGCCACTGGATGTAAAAAAGAACAAAAGAGCGAGCTTTACTACGAAGGCATCCGAAGCTGAGCATTCGCAAAATCATCGCATTGTGAGAGCTAGCGAATGCCGAAGCAACTACGACTCCTTGTACGTATCTGGGACCGGCTTTACAATTGTAAAATAAATAATGGCTCTCATATAAAGTGACAGCCTTGACAATTAAAATAAGGTTAAAAATTTAAGATTAATATTTATCTACTATATTTAAATAAATAATCGAATTTTTTTCATATTTCCAAAGTTTAGACATTCAAGAATATGCCCTTAAAAGGATTTTCAAAATTTCAATTATTTTATGAGTTACAGCCATTTTTGTGACGCGGCATCGGCTCCGGTCCGACCGGAACAAATGAATATGAATGAATAGACGGTAGACGCTGCCTGAGTACTTCGGAAACACAAACGCGTAGTCGGAATCTTTTCGTCTTAGTATTTATTTCAAATTAGTTTTGAGCCAGCCTTCAAGCAACGAGTAGACGTGCTAACTGAGTAAAATTGCCGGAAACTTGTCTCAAAACTTTAAACACGTTTTTCTCAAAACTACTTTTTTCGAGTTGGCGTGCACGATATCTCAAGTTCTAATGAACCGATTTATTTGAAATTTGGTGTGAATGTTCTTTATACATTCCTCTATAGCCTCAAGCACGCTCAGATCAAAATTTTTACATTTTACTATTTTAGAAAAATCGGAATTGTTAAAAAAAACATGCAAAACAGAAATTGTTTTTCAAACGGCCGCCATTTTATGAAAAAAAATGTTTTTGACTTTTCCAAGGTTCAGGCTATAGGGGCATCTATACTAATTAAGAATCAGTTCGGATTTTTGTTTCAGTTGACCAGAAGGGTTGAAATCATGCACGCCAGGACACCCTTTTTTTTTGGACCCCCCCACTTTGCTAGCTCATAACTTTGTCAATTTTGAGTCTTTTTTTTCAGTTAATTTTTTGTTATTTTAAAATATCAACAAACAAATGATAAAAAAATGGATAGTAAAAATATTTTTTGGTTCGTTTGTACAGAGCTTCAAAAACCGCCCGAAATTCATGCCTCTAGACTAGAATACCCCTTAAGACTAGAAATTTGTATTTTTTTGCTCGACCAACTTTCATAATGTTTTTTTTTTGGCTCATTATTATCCTAATGAGCCATTAAAAAAATCATCAAACCGGCAGGACAAAAAGACGTATTTCTATTCTTAAGTTTATAACTTTATTAAACTGTCAAGGCTATCACATTATGTGACAGCCATTATTTATTTTACAACTGTGACAGACACGTCAGAAGTTTGACAACAACGTTTCGCTCGGGCTTCGACGTAACAACTATTTCCGTCTCTCTCGTTCATAGCCCGATTTGATGGCTTCGTTTGGGAAATTACTATTAATATGAAATAATCAAAATTGTGTAGTATATATTTGTGATTAGCGATGGACATAACCAAATGATTTCAAGAACTGAATTATGAATATTCAAGTGATTTTAAGGACCGGATGATCATTAGAATGATTTCTCTCATAACAGATAACAGATACTTGCTGCGATGAAGTGCAGTGGTTACATTGCCTGATTTAATTCGAAAGTAGCTATACATTCAGGTTATTTTTTCATTCGAATACTTGAATGTAAAAAACCGGATAACAACGGTTATTTGAAAAACTGGATGACAGGTTATTTTTCATTGGAATAATCCCATCAACTATTTGTAATTATTTTATTCTCTATAGCATACACTGATTATTTATTAGAAGACGGATTATGCAGATAAATCAAATTTTTTTAAATCCACCAAATTGTAATATCAAGCCTTTTGTATTACTTTGGGGATTGACAAATTCTCTAGATATACTAATCTTAATTATTACAACTGTTTTGACTCTTAAGTATTTCAGAAGTCTACTGTACATTGTAGTTTATCATTTACCTGGAGAATGCGTCATATAATGCACCCAACCTTTACTTTGCTGCACTCCAATTCCTCTCCACTCTTCTTCAGACATAAGATGTGTTTTGGGGACTAGTTTAACCATCTCTCGGGGTAGAACAACATGTCTACAAAATTGGGTACATTGTAAATTTGCCATTTTGAATTTCCATTAAATGCACCTACCTGTACTCAAATTCATCGTCATAATACTTATCAGAATAGTATATATTACGCTGCATTTCTTCGCGGTTCATAATACTTTTCAAAAGGATGTAAAACGATACAAACAAATTTACAATTTACAAAGCATATAACGCTGCTATGCTAACAACCAGCTTAACAAAACAAGAATCGTTTACATGTCCAGCAAATATCCCTAAAATTAAATGTAGGTACAAACAATACCAACTATGACACTCTTGGTGTTGCCAACTACTAAAACCCAACTAGGATCAATAAGAACTGCTTACGATTTGTTACGATTTGACTGAGGAAACATTTAACTGAGATGAGTTATTTAACCTTACCTGAGTGTTTGATCCTTGTGATGTCAAATAAAATACCATATGTGTAAAGGTCCTCAGTTATTTGTACCTATATTTGTATTTAAAGTTATATCTAAAATATATATATATACCCATATATTTTATCAAAACCTGACCAGTTCTATTTAAAATCCACCCAAATGTATTTTGCACAAAAAGTTTAAGGCATAAGAGTTTTAAAATTACTTACCCGACATTAAATTAAATTCACTAGTAAACTTTAATAAATGAAGGTCTAGATTGTTAGTAAAAAAATATGTATCTGCATGTGCAGAAAATAAACTATAAATAATTTATAATGTTATTTAAATTTTCATTCGTTTAAAGAAGCGTCTGACAGATATCTAATATCAAAATCTCAACTAAGGAAACAATCCTCTGTACTGATACTGATGACGGTTTTGTACTAAAGTCTCCTTAACATCATTACTGAGGCGAAGAACTGAGGGTTCCGTGCAAATCGAAAGCAGCTATAATCACTTTGGGGAATGAAACAAAAATTACTCGAGTGAAGAGTGAAACGTGAAACATATTTTTTCTTTTTATTTTAATACTGTTTGGGTGGTATTACAATTCCTACATTTTTGAATTAAAAATCACATAGTCTAATAGTTTTAAAAAATATATCAATGGCATTTTTCTACATCCAGTAATTTCGGCATTAATCATTACTTTTAAATGCACATATGCCTGAAAATCACAGACATCAGCATACATACATACAGTGTGTCCCGTTTTTTTTGGAACCATCCCTATAACTTTGAAACGGGAAGTCGGATCAATTTGAAATTTTGGCAAATGATCAACTTTTGCTACGTGCATAATTGAATGAAGTGGCATTAAAATTATTCCATAGGGCACTTTTAAAAGGGTCACTTTTTTCAATAACTAGCATGAGCGATTGGAGGGATGAAATCCAATGACATATTCTTATTCAGCACTAGAATAAACCTCCAGGTGCAAAATTCAAGTACCTACCGTTACTAGTTATCGAGATACAGTGTGTTTGTTTTTTTGGGGCCACCCTATACCTTTGGAACCAGGAGTCGTATCCATTTGAAATCTTGGCAAATAATCTCGGCAAGTAATTAATCCCCTGCTACGTGCATAATTAGGTAAGTTGATGACAAAATTATTCCATAGGTGTGCGCTCTAGGCACTTTAAAGGGTCACTTTTTTCAAGAACTAACATGAGCGATTGGAGTGGATGAAATCCAATGAACATATCACAATTTTCAGCACTAGAATAAACCCCCTGGTGCAAAACATTCAAGTACCTACCGTTACTAGTTATTGAGATACAGTGAGTTTGTTGTTTTGGGGGCCATGCCACCAGGAGTCGGATCCATTTGAAACGGCTTGCAAAATATTTGCGAAATATGTTTTTTCATAATCACCGATGTGAATACAATTTTTTATACTTGTGATTTTCTGAAATTTTGAGATCTGTAAGTTTCTAAATTTAAATTTTCATTTCATCACAACATTTCGTCTACGGGATTTTACAGTAGTTGTATCTTTAAGGAAAATAAGAATTTTGCAAAAATCCAAGTATAAAATAATTGTACTTACACTTCGACGATTAGGAAAAAATATTTTGCAAATATTTTGCAAGCCGTTTTCCAAGATCTGTTCGGAGGCAGCCATTTTTGAAAAAAATTCGCAAGCTTTGCCTGAAGATTTTGCCTCATGGCCTTCCTACTTAAGTCTAACAACAACCCCTTAAATGATGGTGTGGGTCCCATGCCTCTCCCAACGAAAATAAGAGAATGTCAAATTCCAACCACTCGCCACTGATAGGAACCATAAGATAGGCTTCAAAAAAAAACAGACACACTTGCATTTCGATAACTAGTAATGGTACGTATTTGAATTTTGCACCAACTGGTTTATTCTAGTGTGAATAAGAATATGTCAATGGATTTCATCCACTCCAATCGCTCATGTTAGTTCTTAAAAAAAAAGTGACCCTTTAAAGTGCCCTAGAGCGCATGCCTATGGAGTAATTTTAATGTCAGTTCATTTAATTATGCACATAACAAAAGTTGATCATTTGCCAACATTTCAAATTGATCCGACTTCCCGTTCCAAAGTTATAGGGGTGGTTCCAAAATTTGTTAGTACCACCTTTGAGTTATTCTGTGAAGACTACACTTTGAGTTATTCTGTACTAGACTACAAATGTAGAGACCACAACCTCCTCTATAGAGGAGGTTGGCTACTACATATGTACATGATATGGTGTACAAATTAAAAATTATAAGATTATAAACAAGTATTTATAATTTTAATCCATTTGTCTGATAAATCATATCCATAAGATTCTATTTTTCTAAATTAGAACAAACAACTACGTTAGTTGACTATTCCATCATTTGGCAGTCGTATTAAAAATGTACCCTTAAATAGCAATAGTTTAATAAATCTCAAATAGAAATAATATTTAAAACAGTACAAAATATATTTCAATATAATATAATAAGTACATAGTATATACATACGTATACAAAAAAATAGGGTATTCGCAAATCATATTATATACACATATTATGTATGTTAAGTATAAACAAACTTATGGTGGGTTCATGCATAAAATTTTTAGTAATAAGAATAAGAATAGTAATAAGCATAAAGGAGTTATAAACCTTCGTTTTTATAATGACCCAGTTCATGCAGCAAATCCTTATTTTAAAAATTATTACTAAAAATTATGTTTACTGCATGAACTGGGTCATTATAAAACGAAGGTTTAACTTTTATGCTTATTACTATTCTTATTCTTATTACTAAAAATCTCTGCATGAACCCACCATTAGTTTATTACAGCCTTCCATTTGTAAAAATTGTAATTAAAAATACAAAATATCATTTCTAGCTATCATATATACAAAAAGGAAGATAAGTATCAAGTGTTGTTTTGAGAAATGTTTTCTTCATCAGTAAATACTAACTTAAAATCATAAATATATTCATTGCTTAAATGATCATTTCTCTGTTTTAGACGGAGCTGTAATTGGTCTTCGAAATAGCAAAATATGGGACTCTGTAAAAGAGAAATGGGTTAAATTTAAACATACGAGTAAATAGATAAAGAAACGTCACGACAGCTTTTGATTTGTTGATGTTTACCTTCGCGAAAGCTTACTTTAATACATTACCTGGTGAATGGGTCATATAGTGTACCCAACCTTTACTCTATTGCACTCGATTCCTCTCCATTCTTCTTGGACATAAGGTGCGTTTTGGGAACTAATTTAAGCATCTCGCGGGGTAAGTACAACGTGTCTATTATATAAAAATATTTGCATGTTAAAAAAGGGGCCTAAAATTTAAATTTGCTAAAAATACCAAGCAATATAAATACCCACCTGTATTCATATTCGTCGTCATAGTATTTATCTGAATAATGTATCTTCCGCTGCATTTCTTCGTGACGCATCATTCTTCATTAAATATTTTCAATCAAGAAATACTTTTTGGCACGTGACAGTACGTGTATAACAACCACGATACAGTAAAAAAACAAGTCGTTTCTTGTTGGCCTCATCCAAAAATTAAATTTGGTTACGTCGTGCCAACCGTTAAAAGAAAAAATACCATTCAGTACAAATACAAGTTGCGTTTCCCTACAGTGTATCAACTTGATGCCGTATTCATTCACTATTCAGTCACCATGTCCTATTCACCTTCTAATTCAAAGTTAAAGGCCGCTTTACAGTTCGCAATTTTTTATTGCCGGTTAGAAAATTTGCAGCAATTTTTATTGCCGGCTAGAAAAATTGTAGCAATTTTTATTGCGTGCACGCGTATATGTCGGTTTGGACAATTTCTTAACAAATAAACACAAATACGCGTGCGCAATCCAAATTTGCGAACTATAAAGCGGCCTTAATGATATGCTAAATGGTGAAACCTCCTCTAACTCTTGTAAAAGTGAATGTTGATTTGTCTCTTTTGTCCATGGAGCTAAAGAAAAGGAGGAAACGTCAGTTGAAGTCCGCTCATAATGCAAGGAAGTACTCTCCTTTCTATCCATTCTGTCAGCTGATAGAAATTGACATCAGATAATTACACTCGAACCCCTCTTAAGTCACCAAATCCGTATATCATCGTCTCGCTTAAGTCGCGAAATTTAGTCTCTTAAGTCGCGATCATAACCTCAACTTTTTCGTGTTTTAGCTGCAAAAAGAAATATAACATCCAAAAAAAAAACGTCATCAAAGTTGGCCGAAAAAAAAGACGTATTGCTATTCTCAATCGAATTTATAACCTTATTTACTTGTCAAAACTGTCACATCATATGATAGCCATTGTTTATTTTATAAATTGTGACAGCTACTTGTCAAAAGTTTCACATAACCGAAAAGCTTAGACATGCCCGCTATTTCCATCTCTCTCGTTCATAGCCAGAGTTGATGACGTTTTTTTGGATGTCTATAGCTTTGTTCGCGGATCACGTTACGAACCAATTCAGAACTAATACTGAACCAGTTTAGGATTGTGCAAATGCGCATGCCCAATTAATTACCAGTTCGGAATTTGTAACTACCGCGAACGGATGTTTAACTAGCAGATGACAGAAACAGAAGACGTGTGTTTCTTCCTTGTCTATAGACTATGTCTTCTGTCAGTTAGATGTCATTTGTTGTTCTTTTATATTACAATACATATGTACATATTTTGTAACCGGGACATTCTGTGACCGTGTAATAATTACTTATTTCCTAATTGGCTATTAATCTATGTGGTCTATCTATTATATCAGTTATATTATATATATCGTCTAATCGTTGTGTTGACATAAAAGATGAGTGGTGCAGAAGGAGGTAAATACCTATTTAATTATTATTGAATTTCTCTTAACTAACAACAAAATGTTGCAGGATTGTCCGAATTTTTGGTCTTTTCATCAGGGGTGGAGGAGGGAGAGGTTCATAAATGGACCCACCAAAATACCTTGCTTTTTTCTTGATCTGTATAAAAAATACCGAGAGAAAGTGGGTTCCTTAAGGATAAAAAATTTAAAAAAGATGTTTGAAGAAATAGCTAAAGAAATGCAACTCTTAACAAAATCACGAATAACAGCCACTAATTGCGAAAATAGATGGAAGGTCCTTGAAAGAAATTACAAAAAATATATTGAAAATTCTAAACTAATAGGTAGGGGAAGAAAAACATTCGAATATGCCAAGATTATGCACAGCATATTAGGAGGAAAAAGAAACATTAATCCCGTTACTTTTATCATCAGAAACAATAACTATCGGAGAGCCATCAGAAAATATAATGGAGGTGGTACAAGAAGATAGTGAAGGCGATCCTCGACATGAAGAAGACCAAAACTTCAAAATTACGTCCACCTCAGTAATAAAACCAAAGACTGTGAAACATCATAGAAAACAAAAGATTGAAATGTAATATGCTAATAGAAATTAGAAAAGATAGGAAGGAATACTATAAACAACGACTGGAAATCGAAGAAAAAAAACTTTCACAGAAAATAAGAAGAAATGTGTTGTTAGAAAAACAGAATGTATTGCTTGAACAGTATTTAGAAACAAATGATAAAAAATAGTGTGTACCTTGTTTTGTTTACAGTTTTGTACCTGTACCTGTTTCGTTTACAAGAATGTTACATGTTTATTTTATGTGTTAGTTCTTTGTGAAAGAATCTAACTTTTAAGAAAAAATTTAGTGTCTTGTTTATATTTTCAAAGAATATTTAGTCATTTTTAAGTTTTAATAATGTTTGCTCGAAATGTTTGTTTTTATATTTTGGTGTGTACAATATATTTTGTTTTATTCAGGATGTATTTCCTTGTGTTAGAAATGTTTAACATATAAATATGAAAAATCAAAATCTGTAATAAAAATATATGGACAAGAAAGTAACCGTTAAACAGACCTATTAATGTTCGCAACATGATGAACGGAAAGAAATGCTGATCATCCGCTATTGCGCATGGGCAACCGGACTGAACTCTCGGTCCTAACATTAATCCTAGGACCGCTAGAACCGATTCCGAATCAATAATGAACCGATCCGATGTGCTCCACGAACACAGAACCATTACTAAAAATTCCGAATTTTGTGAACCGCGAACGCATTTTTTTAAACTGCGCATGCGAATAGTCCCTGAACTGATTCCGAATTGCATCCGCGAACAAAGCTTATATTTAGAGATATACCACAGCACGTGTTATAACGAAAAACGAGCCAACTGAACGAAAAAATCAACGTAAGTATACCCAGTCGTGCGTGACAAAGTTCAATTTTCCACTTGAATGAATATTTTAAAGGTTAAATATTTTTAAAAGACACCTAACCTATTTTAAAGGTTAGGTGTCCATATTTAATGTTTTACACAATCATTTTTTCAATAAAAATTGTATTCATGAGAGAATCCAATTTCCAAACGTAGTTTTAAAACTTTACAGGCGGCGATTTAAGAGGTGGTTAACGGTTTCGTGACATAATAGGGGAAAACGTGGTGAAATAAGAGGGGATGTGAATTAAGCGAAGGTGATTTAAGAGGGGTTCGAGTGTATGTACATTTCCACTGTTATCTCGAGGAACGAGGTTTGCTGTGATGAAAAAATGTGCTTATATTGTTAGAAAGATCGTTAGTTCTAAGAAGACTATAGTCTTCTTGGTTCGTTCGACATACAGCATACTGCATATTATGTATATTTGCTGTGTTTCTTTTTATCCAACGTTTCATTTCATTTTGAGTTTGATCAAGTAAAATTAACTGAAATAGAAATGAAAACGAAGAAACACCTTAGTCTGTACTGTGAACGGGGTGAGGATGATTTTTTTATTTTAATTATAGATAATATAGAGAATTATAAATTATAAGAGAAAACTAGGCAAAGCCAATCATTGGGAAGATATATGGTATATTTTCACATAAAAACTAATAAGTAGAGAACGATCTTTCTTCTGATAAAATCGTATATAAGACAGCCAACACTGGAAAAAATTGTATATATCCATTGTGGAGTCCAAATTATACTGCTATAGACTGAGCTATCTGAAAAACCACATTTTGGTTATTTTTTTTTAGAAACCTAACAACAGTAACCTTTTTACCACAGTCTTAAGTGAACTGAGGACAGAGGATCTGTATTTTTAATTTCAGTAGGGGGGCAGAGGGGAACTGATATTCTCAAAATGAAATGGCATAATTAGAGAGCCTGAGGCATAATTAGAGAGCCTGATAAAACACCAATTTTTGAACTGAACTGAAATAAACTGATATATACTGATTTCAGGTAAAAGAAACAGCAATTGATGTAATGCAGGCATAAAGTACTCTTTGAACGGACTTAACAGATGTGCCGGATTTTTTTAAACCACTCTCGAATTTTTCTAGAAAAACCAAGGATTTTTGCATCACCTACAGCGAGTTTTATTTATATTTATTTTGTCAGCGTACAAGCATTTTTTTCACCATTCTTGCGTAAGACATTTTTACGTAATGCTGTTGACGATAATTATTCTTAGGAATTAATTTAATAATTATTAATACTTTATTATATATTCATAACAACGTATAACACGTATTATAAAACAATATGGACGCGCATGTTTGAAAACGAAACCAGACCAAGAAGACTAAAACCACAGTTTAAAGTAATTTCATTATTTTAAACTGTGCTAAAACTAAGGAGACCGGTCATTCGGAGTCATGGTCTCATATCTGTTCGCCTCCAGAAGGCGTTCTAAGCAGTGCTGTCACAGTTTAGTCTAAACTAGTCTGTGGTGCTGTGTTCGACGTCATGTGATCTGCGAAAGTCACGTGATAAGCAGCAGATCACCACATGTTATTGTTTATGAATGCAGGCTGTCAATGCTTATGCTCACATGCTGTTGGCTTTAATAAATATACAATCCGAATGTTAAATAAATATGGTTCGAAAGTGCTGTGTTGCATTGTATGATACAAAAAGCGTTCCGAAGCGTCAGAATAACCTGGACATTATTTCAAATTACTGATACGCACACAGATCAGTACAGAACGACACTGCTTACAGCGCCTCTGGAGGCGGACATATTCGAGGCCCTTGTGTTATACAGCCAAAAGCCGCAGCTCTGTCTCCTTAGTTCTAGTCTTCTTGAACCAGACTAAACAGCCGATTCACCTCGCGTGTTGCTGAAAGCATCATTGGATACCTCCATTCACAAAATGCCTCGCTAATTCTGAATGATGGATGTACCTAGTAGGTACGTAGAATACCTACTATCTAGTAAGCTTTAGATTTAGATGGAACTGGGAGAGTAAAATCATTATTAAGAATAAAACTTTATTTACAGAAATAAAAAGTAATACAAGGTGCACGCTAAAATTCTATCTTCGGTACCTATACCTTTTGAAATGGAACCACAACTGGAATATATTATTGTGGAACTGACACCTAAAGCCTCTCTTATACGAATATTCCCATTCCCTATTTACAATTTTGAAAGCAATATCTTCGTAAGGCGGACCCGCGTGGAACCTCAGTATTGCAAATTCTTTGTTTTCTGGGCACGGAGTCTGAAAACATTCAAATATATCAGGTCATAAAGAAAATTTGTTGTCGTGAAAATAAATCTTATAATTACAAAAATCACTTGGGACTTACCAAAAAAATATTCCGGGGTACTATTTTTATCAATCAAATCCGGATAGAATATATTAAATTTATATCCCTGCACGATTTTAGGTGGAGGATTATCCATATCGTAATGAGTTTGGTTATATTTGTTCCATTCAAAGCCGGTGTGGACTCTATTGAAGTACCTCGGCTTTCTTGGCCTATACTTATCCGACCAGAGGTACACCTGGTTGTCTAAAGCTTGCTCCACCGAAAACTGCGCCTCGTCCGCATCCATTCCCTTTCGTGCTTCTTTTTGTAAGAGCAATTCTTCGTTGGTAATCACATTCTGTAAAAACCAATTACACCGTGAAAATACTTCGTAAATAGAAAAATCTGAACTGTAGTGTCTAATCAACATATACAACACATTAGCATTCTTAACCTGCTTGTCAAAATTAGCGTAATAGTTTTTAGATGAGCGCCATTTGTGTTCCATTCAGACTACAGACTTGTGGATTGAAAATGTAGGTAGTTTAAAGGGTTGATTTTAACACCCCGAAGTCACTATGCTGTGGCTTAAAGGGTTTGCTGTCCGATTTTGACACCAACACCGTGTCCAAATTTGAATTCACAGAATTCTGATGGCAATCCAGGGACCTACAGGATGGACTGAGAAGGATGATATCAGGTAAAAACCCTATCTTGGCACACATTAAGACTTCTTCAACTGATGGTTGATCCCTGTGTCTTCCTTTGAACCCTTTTCCAGCCACCCCTATGCTCTTGAACCCGTGGGCCACCCCTTTGCAGTTACGCTGAGTTTTGTATGTTCTGACCTCTTGTAGGCAGTTCCATTCATCATACTGCCAAATAAATTGGTCTGGGGTACCACAACTTAAGCACCCCTGTAGGTCACTTGACGCATAGAGATCTGTTTAAAACTCCTCAGTGCGGCAAATTTGCAGGAGGTGGGTTAGTGGAGAAACTCATTTAGCACTCAACCGGCGGTCCTCAGTGGGTCTAATCAACTTCGAGATCTCTAAGGGTCTAATCAACCCCACACTTCCCAGAGGAGTGCTTGTAGTGTGAAAACGAGTTGTAGCTTCTCAGACCAATTTATTTGGCAGCATTAGGATCAATGGAATTGCCGATAAGAGATCAGAGTATGCAAAACCCAGAATAACTGCAGATGGGTGATTCACGGGGGTTGGAAAAGGGTTGACAGGAAGGAACAGTGGCCAACTTTAGGGGAGGTCTTAATGTATGCCAGGATAGGGGTTTTAACCCGCGAGCATCCTGTTTTAGGCCATCCTGTAGGTCTGTGTATTGTCACTAAACTACAATGAACTCAAATTTCTAGATGTGGTTTGTTTTTGGGGTGATATCCATGAAGCTCTCAATCCACAGGGTAGGGTTTCAGGGTGTATAAACTTTAAACCAACCCTATAGGCTACCCAAATTTTCAAAATGCAAGTCTCTAACCGAAATGAAACGCAAATGGCACTCATCTAAAAACTGTTAAGCTAATTTTGACAAGCAGTTTATTTTTTCTCCTTACTGCCAAAGAACGTTTCAATCAAAACCCTAATCCAGAGCCATGAAGAAGACTAATTATGCCTAACCATAGACTTTACAAGTTGTTTGAAAATAACCTAACTTAACCTAACCATAGACATTACAAGTTCTTGTTTGAAAATATAAAATAGTTTTTTGTCTTTACTTACCTCGACTTTTTTACCACTCCCAACAACCTGCAGTCTCGCATACTCCAATCTTTTAAGATCATCCTCTTCGGTCACTACAATCGTTCCGGGCTCGACATCTTCTGGAGTCAAGAACTTCGGGCTATAGCCACCTGCCTCATAGGCATCGAAGTATTCATTTAACATTTCATTGGCTGCATCTTCCTCAGCTCTATACGATCAAAAAATATAATTTGTTACATAACAATACTTCATAATTATTTTTAATATTAGTGTTTTTTTTATTTCCTAATTTTTTTTTTAACCCATACAACTTCAAGTTTTTCCAATTACCTCTAATTTAGTCTATTCTGCCTTATCTACTGACCTTTCGTTGTCACTAACAGGGTCATCTTCATGGGAAGTTCCCGGCTTTGGCTCCGATTTCAAATTTGTTGTGGAATCTTCAACGTTGGCAAGTTGATCTTCATTAGCTTGAGGAGCAGTGACAGCCTGTTCAGCTTTTAATACTTGTAGTTTTCGTCGGAGGCTCTCTTGATGTCTATCCCGAAGACGAGCCCTGGCCATGTGAGCTTTGGGCAGAAAAAAAAATCATTGCAACTAAAAACTATTATTATACTAAGGTATATTAATCATAAATTATGTCAGTGCTTGTCAAGTTCTACTCGCTGAGCACATACACGAATCATCCCTACTTGGGCTGACTCCTGAATTATATAATGCATAAACATACCTTTCAATTGGGACAATAAAGACTCCCAATAGCCAATATCAATTCCATCGGCTTTACCGCTAATCTTGTTCTCTATCTGTTGCTGCAGAGCTTCCAGTTGAGTCGCCGTTTTCCCCTTGAATACCGAGTTACGTCTGAAGCGACGGCTTGATGGATCCCCTCCCTCCTATTGACGCCCATGTCAAAGTCATTTTGTTTCTCTAGCTTCCTCAACTTCTGTAATTCATCTTCCACAATTACCGTAATGTCATTCCAGTAATCCAAATTTTTTCCTCTCTCTAGTTCTTTATAAACCTTAATGTCCTCCACTAGGTCCTCTAGATCTTTGATATGTAATCCATTTAAATACGTGTAGGGTTCGTGCATTTCTACGGCATCTACTTCTTCCTCGGCGCTGATATATTTTGCAAGAAGGTCTATTGGCTTGGCTGTAAATATAAATGATCATATTTTTATTAAGTATATTATCAAATCCATAAAAACACTGATTTAGCCTTTCTCTCATTTTTTTTTTATAAAGATTTAATAGCCTTAAGTAGAACATGCAGTTTCTGTTTTGGGTTGGACTTTTCCCATTTGAGATTTAATTTTTTATTGGAATGCTTTAGAATATCATAAGAAATTTACGATATCCGATGTGATTACGAAATATCGATGTGTGCCTGTTGAAAAAGTTGTGGAAAATGTTTTGTTAGGCAAAAAGTAAAACAATTTCTAAAATATGGTTTCTTTTCCTATTATTCTAGATACCTCGAGGACTATTAATTTTAGAGAAAAGTTAAAAAGAGAATAGAAACTTGTTTTTAAATTTTGCACGAGGTATGATAGTTTAAAAAAATTAAAAATATGTTATTATTCTTGCAAAAATAGCTATAATCGGAAAAATTGACACTTTGAGAGCCTCATCTCTGTTTCGAAGTCGTGAATTGATTTTTAAAATGGCGCAACTGCGTCAACTTTGATGGGTTACATCTCGAAAAGAAATGAATGGAATTTACCTTTTTTTTTTTTCAATGAAGCGTCTTTCCCAGTACTTTTAGTTAGGTTTTTTAAATTCCATTTAATCAAAAAATTCCCAGAGCTATATAACATTAGATTTCCTAAGCTCTCCTAATGAACGCATTTTAAATTTTTAAAATAGGTTCAAATCGAAAGAGCTCATATGGCTCAAAATGAGATGACATAATAAAACACCCATTTTTAAACTGAAGTGAAATAAACTGATATTTCAGGTAAAAGAAACACATCAATAGTTCCACATGCCTACCTCTGCCATCTTGAATCCTAATATGTGACCGCAACCGTGCCTGTTCTAAGTGAAATTGGTCTTCCTGCCTCTCCCACTCTTCAAATTGTGCAGCCTCTTTACTTCTCTGCAACATTTGTGTCTCGTCTTCCCGTTTTTGCCTCTCTAGTTCCCTTTCTTGTCTTCTCTTCTTCACCTATAAGTATTAATTTGTAACATTTGTCATTTACATTTACATAAATATAAAACAGAATATATACCTTTTCAAGTTCCCTTTTATTTTCCTCCTGTTTAAATCTGTTTCTTGCTTCTAGCGCTTCAGGCGTCACTCCAGTAAGACCTTCCTTCGATAATTTTTTATTCCACACAAAAGTAGATAACAAATTCCCATCCCCAAAAGGATTATCACTGTTAGTGTAATGTAGATATTCATTATCCCATCCCATTCTTTCTTTTCTCTTTCGTTCTTTTGCCTGTTTTTTCATAAGCCTTCTTAACCTACATAAAACATTGATAATCTTAAAATATGTACTACATACCAATATGACACAAAAGGGTATTATAAAGATGTAAAGACATGTTTTTTTTTTGTTATCTTTTTCAAACATTGTAAATATACAGCGGTGACATAGACGGGATTGCCCTCTAGTGTGCTTAAATGGGTCACAACGTATTCCAGTGAGTCTACGAGCACACCACTAACGATAGATCCGTTAAGCGAAAGTAAAATAAGAATAATTCATCGTTAAAAAGTGCAGACCTAGATTTTGACCTTACTAGGTCTTATCAGTGCAATATATCCAACGGAAAACAATGGTGAACATTAGTCTCAGTTTATTTTCTCACCAGGAGAATACAACGATTACATGGAGGATGGCATATTGTGCTGATGACGAATAATAGTGAACGGGAATTATTCTCGTTCTATTATAGATATCATGTCAAAGGATAAATAGAAAGTGTAAATCATGAGAATTTGTCGAAATATGTATATACATACCTCTTTTCTTCTGGAGTTTCCGTTGCCTTTATCAATTCCTTCTGAGCCATTTTCGTCTCGACAGCTTTCAACCTCTCGTTTTTTAATTTCTCTAATAGTTCTATTGAACTGTCTGAAGAGGAACTTTCACTACTACTAGAGTCACTCTGAGACTCACTTTCTGACTTATGTTTATGCTTTTTCTTGCTACTTTTAGATCTTTCCCGTTTGGATTTGGTGTCCCTATAAGAATCCCTATCTGATTTTTTACTTTTACCGTGCCTCTTATCTGAACTGCTGGATCCGTATGAATCTTTTCTATTTAAATCCTTATGTCTGGTCGAATCTTCCTCTGAACTGTCCCGTCTTCTAGAAGACAAACTTTGATGTTTATCTCTTCTGCCCTCCTCATATTTACTCGACGAACGAGATCTGAAATTAAAAAGTAATTTATAGAAGAAAAAAATATATATAATATATGTACTAATAATACCTGTGTTTGTTTGGCATTATGACTACGAAATTACTAAGAGAATATAACATATGTATTACGAATACAAATTGTTACGAGGTTATGTTTTTGTATTTTTGTCATAATTGTCAAAAGTTTGTAAAACCACAGAATAAAATATTTACAGAAAATAGGTGTGTATGTATGAGTTGTTCGCAAAACTGATTTCTAACTAAATTTATGTTCCAATTTTTTTATTACGCGTGCGCAGTGGTGATTAATTTCAAACTTCCCAGTTATTTACGCTCTGCAAATATCTGAGATACGTTGGTATAACACATCGTCCGTCATTTTAAATTATTAGTCGAACTTTTATTTTTAATCATTGTTTATAATCACACAATTGTTACCTTAAAGCTAAATAAGTAGTAAAAGTAAGAATACAAAATAAAGTAAGTTACAAATAGACAGATAAATGTTCTAATATATGGATAACGGGGTTAATTTAATTAATATAGGTTGCATTCCTCCTATCAAACATTTCTTACTAGGCAGCAAATTATTCTAATGATTAGTAATTGTTTGAGATTTAAAATCAGGATTCTACTTACACCTAATTAGTTATCTCGGTAAAAAATTATTTATCACTGATAAATAATAAATTATTTATCAGTAATAAATAATCAACTGATCATTGATAGTAGTTAATACACTCTTTTATGACCACTAAAATTAAACTGCGCAGATTCTTTCATCTACTCTAACTGTTCTGCGAACAAAGAAAGCTATTATTCTATGGTTCCACACGTCGCACAGTACCAACTATTGAAATTTTAAAATGGTCACGAGAAGAATCAAACATGAATCAAACGTATGAAAGGAAGATGGAACGAAGTAGAGTTAGTACTCAAGTAGTCTTCTTGAGTATCAATCTGGACCTACTGAGCTTTTGGAAAAAAAAATTCCTAGATATAAAAAAATTCTAAAGTTGTACAAAAAATATCACAAAAAATCACAAAAGCTTTGAACGCTACACATAACTCTAAAACAATTAACTAATTAATATCCCTCGAGAACAGTGTTTTTTTGAGAAAACTGTAGTAAAAATGGTATAACTGAATTTTTAAGATGATTTTGTGTCAACTTTAGAAATTTTTCTAGAAAATGTCTATGATTTTTTACAAAATGGCTCAGTTAATTAGATATACATAATCAAAAGATTTCCCTTTACTATGAATCCAAGAACTTTAAAAAGGATTTCGTATCTTCGGTTTTTAAAAACGAATATCTTTTCACACAATCGACATATCACCTTCAACTTAAGCTTATAAGACTCAGAACTTCACGAGCTGTAATCCTATCAGGAACAAAGCATCAATACTGTAGTACAACATTATCAGAATTCATGTAAGCTGTCAATCAAAAAGTAGGCGTATCATGACTAGAGTTCAGAAATCCCGGCTTACCGCATGTGAAACTTAATTTACCTATCCAGCGTTCCCGCATGAGATCGGCGTACTACAGCGCAGACGTGAGTCCCGGGACATGGGGAAGGATCGGTCAATGGTGTGGGTATGCAGGGGATAAGAAACACGCGTATATAATTTACAAGGCGCTTAAAAATAAGGTTTATACGTTCATTATCATAGAATTTTATAATGTCGAGCCCTGAATTGTAGCACAAATTTCCGAACTTTAATCATGACTAGGGTTCGGAAAGTTTGCGGTCACGCCTGGGTCATTTCATGTCAAATCGACCAATGGTTGGAATCGACCCCTTTTGATTTGGATGAATTTTGGTCAGAACTTTTCTTTTATCATATAACGGAGTTCTGCCAATGGAAAAAAAAATAAAAAAAATGTTTTCGAAAGATGCAAAATTCAAAATTTCACGATTTTCCTCATTTTTCAAATTTTTTCAAATATCTCGAAAACTATTATAGTTACAAAAAATGGTTCAAACTTTGTTTTAAAGGGGATACTTGGGGCTACAGAAAAAAAATATTTCGAAAAATAATTTTCCAAAAATGCAAGATTTTGAAAATCAAAAAATCGTAAAAATGGACGCCTGACATAAAATTGTTTGCTCTGATTTTGTTCTAACTCCCCAAAATCTGGATTGGCTACAGAGATCAAACAGGATGTAAAAGTCATAAAGTCTACTAAAGTCATATAATCATAAACTTAAAGATCATATAAATAAAGATTCTACAGATATTATAGGTCATATATCTAATAATAGTCATAAAAATTATATAAATTATGTCCAAATATCACAATTTCAAGAAAATAACGCAGTGTTTTAGAAATACCTACATTAAAAACAAATAAATCGACAGAAATATACATTACATTTACGGTTGCAACTTCGGCCCCCCTCCAACACGAGCACTCGGTGCCGGCGCGCACTGGTGCTGCACTTTGCAGGCACCGGTGCCCGCCCCCTGCCTTCTCCCCCTCCACCGCAACGCAGCCGCCTTTGCGCGACAGAGACAGCATCATATATATTCTATCTCTCTCCCACCCACACACTCGCGCGCGCGATCCGCGCGACACTTGATTCTAATTCTAATGTGAAAAGAATCGGTCCGTCATTAACAGAGTCGACCTTCGTAGACATCGTAATGCCAGGGCAATCTAGCCAGACATTTAATTCCCAATGGGGAGGATTCATATCTTTTTACTAACGTCGACGGAAAAGCCCAATGTTTAGTTTGTTATACAATCGTAAACATCAAGTCCTCGACCGTGCGGCGACATTACGAGAACAAACATTCTTCGTCGCATGACGCAATTGTTAGTGACGAAAGGACGGAACTGATAGCCAAATTAAAATCAGAACTACCAAGCATTCCAGAGGAACGCGTCATTATTTTAGTACTATTTATTAAAAATTGACCCATTTTCCGGAAAATATCAGACTTTTAACGTTTTCTGGTATTTTAGATCTCTTAATTTAATTTTACCTTTTTATAATCCAATAGACAAGGACCTAAAATCATCAAAACATGTTCTTGAAACACGTAGGGCTAGTTTTGACGGTTTCATATGTATTTTTTGGGTAGAACACAATGCGTGGGGTCCGTAGAGCTGAAACCGTCAGCTAATTTTTTAAATTAACAATTTGTGACAAAAAAGTATTTTTTTCACATTTCCGCTTATATCTTTGTTCCTTGGCATATTTTAAATATATGCATATAAGAAGTTGTGGCCTATTGAATTTCCAAAATTTTAAGCACAACCCGAAGTCTCCAAGTGCTATTGATAAACTTGCAAATGACTGCTGAAGTTGAAAATGTGCTTTTTTCACTATTTTTTTTACCTCGAAAGTAGGGCGACTATGATCATGAAATTGAAACTTGAAAGTACGCTTCAAGACGCGTATTTAAAAAAAATGGCGTCAAGAATATATTATTGTCACAATTCCGAGAATTTCGAAGCGGCAACGCTAAAACAATATACACTATACATCGCGTCAAAAAAGGTAGTCGCGTAGAAAACGTTATAAAACTGGCCCAAATTAATATTTTTCAAAATCTCGAAACGTCTCGCAAACTTGAAGAGATTTATGATTTTTCTAGCCCAAACCGGTCAATATCGTACAATAAACAAAGAAATGGCGTCATTGTTAATTAAGGCTTGAAAAAAAATTCGATCGTTAATTACTCGAAAAGTTATTAACGGATCGAGCTGAAATTTTCAAGGTAACTTCTAGTTATAAATACAAAGTTACTCTTTCAAGAAATTTCAGCGTGATAATTGCTTAACTTTTCCATTAAATAAATAATAAAAAATAAGAACTTTTCCGGCTTTTACTAGCCAATTGTTAGTTAACAATTGCGCTTAGAGACTTCCGGTTGGGCTTAAAAATTTCTAAATATAATACGGAAAAATTTTCCACTAATAGTACCTTCTACACAGTGGAGACTTTAACTGGAATATAGGTATTCGGTAGCGGGGTGGTGAATGATTTTTCAAAAATTCCCCTGAGATACGTCAACTTTTAAATGTATTTACCTACATTTTGTAAGTAATGAAAAATATGGCCCTTATAATAATATTTTTTCAAATGAATAAATGGAAATTTTTTTTATTTATGTAAATTTTATAGTTTAATTTATTTTAAAAAATTAAAATGTGTTGTTTAGTTTTGGAATGTAAACCTTACTTTTCATATGTCCCCACAAAAAATTCCAAGCAATTTTTTGCCACAACTGATATTTGTTATTTTTTGCTAGTGTTTTTACACGGCCGCAAAGAGTAATTTAGTTTGTATGCTGTATTCAGAGTTTGAAACGAAGTGTTATTTCAAATTGGTGAAAATGTCTTATTTAACTGAATCACTAAAAATCGAAATTTTGATTATGATTGGATATGGTGAAGGGCGCGAACTCAATGCGAAGTTGTTCGCTTGTTTCTAGAAACGCATCCTGACTTGCCACCACTAAATCAAGGTACCATTAGTAAAATTGAGGCACAATATCGAGAGATGGGTCATGTCAGGAAAGTACCGAGTAAGAGGCAGGCTGTTGTTGATGACGACATGAAGTTGAATTTGTTGCTTGCTCTAGAAGAAAATCCAATCACTCCAGCCCGTCAACTGGCCCGTGATAGTAATCTTATTCACAAAACAGTTTTAAAAAATACTTAAATATGAGAAAAAACGCCCATATAAAATGCAAGCTGTTCAAGAGCTATTTGAAGATGATCCAGATCGACGAGTGGAATTTTGCGATTTATTGATGACTTGTATTGATCAAAAAAGTTATCTTTAGAGTGGATAGTTTTGTCTGACGAGGCTACTTTTACATTAAATGGGCACGTAAATCGCCAAAATTGTCGTTACTGGGCTGAAGAGAACCCCCATTGGATGAGGGAACTTCATACTCAGCGCCCACAGAAAACTAATGTGTGGGCCGGAATAATACAAGACATAATTGTAGGACCATTTTTCTTTTGATGACACTCCTAATGGAGCAAGATATTTGCGTTTACTCCAGCACGAACTAATGCCAGTGCTGTCATTTATTTCCAAACCCCTTAAACCCTAACTTGACCGACGAGAGGTTATGGTTTCAGCAAGATGGGGCCCCACCACACTATGCTGCCATTGTTCGTCAGTATCTGGACAGAATTTTTCCCGGTAGGTGGATTGGGAGGCGAGGTAATATTGAGTGGCCAGCAAGATCTCCAGATCTTACACCACTGGATTTCTTTTTGTGGGGACATCTTAAAAGTAGGGTTTACATTCAGAAACCCAACAACATAGCAGATCTGCAGGAAAGGATAAGAGAGGAAATTGGAAAAATAACACCGCAAATGTTGCATAATGTAAGGGACGAAACCTACCACAGACTGGGATGCTGCCAACAAGTGAATGGTGCACATTTTGAACAATTGTTACGTTGAAAATAAATTTAATTTTTAAATTGTTTTAATTGTATGCAACCCTACAAACATACTAAAAATTAGAATTTGTCAGTGCGCTGGATTCCTCTTTCCACTAGCTTTACAATGAGGGGTCACAAGCCATAGGGTTGCATTTGAAAAAATCATGTCGAGGGTGGTTTCAGCCACCCCTGAAGGGCTATATTTTTCATATTACTTGCAAAATGTATGTAAATACATTTAAAAGTTGACGTGTCTCGTGAATTTTTTGAAAAATCATTCACCACCCCGCTAGCGAATATATTCCAGTTAAAGTCTCCACCGTGTATATCGAAAATGCACAGGAACGGAGTTATATGCGAAAATATGAAAATTTTCGAATATATTGTTTATTTAAACAATGTTCCACACGGATGTTGCTCTACGGACCCCGCTCATTGTATTCTACGGGAAAAAATACATGGGAATCCGTAAAAACCTGCCCGCATGTAGCAAGAATACATTTTGATGATTTTAGCTCCCTGCCTACTGGACTGTTAGTGCTGTCTCTGCCATCCCTCGGCTCAACGGTGCCGCAGCTCGGCGCGAGTGCTTGGCCCCTTGGCCGGCGCTCGGCCGGAGCCGCAATAGCACCTGAGTTGGAGAGGCCTGGGTTAACTGGTCTTTTCGCCGGTAACGAGTAATAAAAACATGTACTACATACAAATTTAATAATATTAAAATAAATAATATTATTAATAATAAATTTTAAGATATTAAATATATAAATTATATTAAAAATATAATTAATTTATAAATATATTAAATTATTTTAATTAATAATAAAAAGAATTTAAAAAAAGAAATGAACGATGAAAAAATTTGAAAGATTGTAAAAAAAAAAAAAATATATTTAAAAATAAATTAATTATTATTATATTATTTATGGTATTGATTTAATTCGAACTAAATTAATTTTTTGATATTGTATTAAATAGTTCTTAATATAATAGAATTAAAAATATTGATATAATATTTAAATAGACTTGTATAAATATTTTCTATTTTGAATTATAATTAGTTATTATATCTTATTATTTTATAGTTGTGAAAAGTTAATATTCATGAATAATTAAATTGAGTAAATTTTAAAAATATATTAAATTTAATTTTATTAAAGTTTTAAAAAATTTAAATAAATTAGATTTAGTTTAAAAATAAAAAAATAAAAATAAAAATTTAATATAAAAAAAAAAATAAAAAAAAAAAAAAGAATTAAATTATTAAATATTTATTTTTTATAAATAATTAATTTAATTTTTTAGTGGTTTAATAGAATATAATTTGTAATTTTTGTAAAAATAGATAAATTGATAATTTTTGGATATGGCAGGTATAAAATGAAAAAAATGTATTAAAAAATGGGTATAAAGGGGGAACTATATTAAATTAGTATTACAAAATAGTAAATAAAAAATTGAGTCGGAATTTCAATAATATTGTTCATTTAGTAATAGAATTTATGCGTCACTTTATGGACGCACTGTATATGATGTTACTCAGTGAGAATTTCATTTAACAGACCTAGACGAACAGATAATAACGTGCCATTCAAAACAAAAAAGTCATCAAATCCTGTATACGAACGAGAAAGTCGGAAATAGCGGTTATATCGAAGCTCAAAGCGAAACTTTGTTGTCGTCAAACATTTGAAGTGGCTGTCACAATTGTAAAATACATAATAGAATTAATTTTTAATGAAGAACAGAGGCGTGTTTCAATTGAAATGTATTTTAGAAATGGCAGTTAAATGAATGGAAACTGGATATATGCCATCTGACCCAAAAAGATTAATTATGGTTTCATCACTAAAGATAATGCTTTAATTAAATTAATTTCGATTTTTTTCTGAAATTAATGGTTTTCTTCTGGGAACCTGACCGTTATAACCCGTAATGTTTTATTCTGGGGTGTATGTCAGCCAATGGGATTGTCTATTTAGTTTTCATTGGCGGTATTATGGATAACATGTCTATTTAAACATTCTAAGGAAAAATTAAAACCAAGTGTTCAAAAACTTGACTTTGATGGGCGTTATTTATTCCAACAAGTAACGATCCAAGGCACACTTCTAGGTTTGTACGTACATGGATGATCCATAATGTCCGCCAACAACTACACACCATCGACATCACCGGATGTTAATCCCATGAACATATGTGGGAAGAATTAAAGCGTAGCGTGAGAAAACACCAAGTGAGAAATAGAGGAGACTTCAAAAATAGGATAAGAGAAGAGTGGGAGAACATTTCCCTAGAAATTACAAGAAAGCTTGTATTAAGTCTTCCAAAAAGGATTAATGCCATCATTAAAGCAAATGGCAATTTTATTGTACAAACTATTAGACTTGAAGAAAGTTGCGATTTATCTTAAGAAATGTTAGTGTATGGAGACTTTTTGACATAGTTTCTTGTTGCTAATATAGTTTAATTTTTTCTTGTTCAAATAAAATGTTTTGAATAACTTTTTTTATTTTTATTACTCCTAAGGAGATTGTCGATATGTACTTCAAAGATATTTCGATTTAAATTTAAATAAAAACAAGAAACTAAGAAGAATATTGAAAAAACGACTACTGTATGGAGACTTTTTTGAATGACTGTAGGTATATGATGTTATTCAGCGAAAATTTCATTTAAGAGACCTATACGAACGTACCATTCAAAACAAAAAAGTCATCAAATCCTATATACGAACCAGAAAGACGGAAATAGCGGTTATGTCGAAGCTTAAAGCTAAACTCTGTTGTCGTCAAACTTTTGAAGTGGCTGTCACAATTGTAAAATACATAATGGAATTAATTTTTAATGAAGAACAGAGGCGTGTTTCACTTGAAATTTATTTTATAAATGGCAGTAGAATGAATGGAAACTGGGTATATTCGATGAGAGCTGCATATATAAGGACTTTTTCCAGGTGCAGTTATTCATTTCGACCATTTTAGCCGGTCAGTGAAACGTTTCCTAAATTTGTACCGGTAAACTGGAAACGTCAATCGGAAATAAGTAAGAGGCAGAGTCAGAGTAAGGAGAGAAGGAAACTTTGAAATAATTAGGCAAGTATAACGGACAATCCAAGAACATCAGTTAACTATCTGAGCCAACGAGTGAATCTGCTCTATACAACGTGTCAACGAATTTTAATCCATCCATATCGTCTACAATCCACGCGGGAAATACTCAGAGCGGACGAACCTCTAAAGCTACAGTTCTGCCAATGGTTTATTAACCATTTTGACAATAATGATGCTGTGTTCGAATTTTTTTTTACTAATTACTAATGACTATGATGCTTGGTTCCATCTCTCAAAATATGAGACTTTGGAGAGCAGACAACCCTCATTTTTATATTGAAACCACAAAAATTGAAGTATGGGCAGAAGGATGATTGTTGAACATATTTTTTTTTAACGAAACACTGAACGCAGAGCGGGAGGTACCGTTTAGAAATCTTAACACCTTTTATACAAGTGCCCACTTAGCCCCTATCTTGCGATTCGACCCCCCTGTAATGTTTTTCCCTGGCCTTATTTAACATACTCAATTTTTGAAACTCCCGTTATCGATATGGAAGACCTTCAGAAACACATTGTCAATAAAATTGAAGAAATTGAGGGAACACCGTGGATACTACAACAACAACATGTTATTGATTCATAATAAGAGCTCAGTTGTGACTAATATTACGTTATTTTCTTCAATAGCATCTTATTTTTTCGAAAATAATGTTATAGTTAATAGTGATAACTTTGATAATAAACTACGAAAGTTTAAAAACTCCTTCCATAACCGAGGTAATTATCTGCAATCTTGTTGGAGACAGAGGACGTAGGCGACCAGCCAACGTCACGCTTATAAAAATTCACAACAGCTTTCCTTATATAGGGTCGTTTTTCGTTTTGTTATTATTAGTCATACGTTGCCGGTTGACCGTGCCGGCGGGAAAGTCATTGGAAGCGTCGGATTTTGCTCGCTCTTGCGCGTGGGTTTCACATATTTTTCCCACTGGACTGGACAGGACACAATAAACGCATTCACAGTGTGGCAGCGGCTTTTGTGCAGTGTTTGTATTGAATCCTTTGGGGCCTCTATTTTCGTACCGACCGTCTCGGATTGAACAGGTGGATTTTTTATTGTTAGTGCTCGTTATTGGTAGTTCTATTGTTTTTAGTTTTAGTGGTATTTATAGTTTAGGTTTTCTAATCTGGTGCATCGTGGGAAAGTGAAGTTTTTTTTTATTAAATGCAGTTTTCTTATAAAAAAACGTTTCCCTAGATAATATTAGTTATATGATGGATTTTTTTCTCTCTGGTTATTTTCGGTGAAATTGAGTTTCTGATAATACGAAGATATATGTACTAGTATATCTTATACAGACTGTTTTTAAATCAATGGGCACGCATATTTATGTCTGTGATTTTTTTAACGTAATAAGTTATTGTTGTCTTCTTTCCTATGCCTGATAAAGTTTCAAATTGGTTTTCTTTTAACGCACTGAAGAGGGGTAGTTATTTATATTATTTTTTGCTCGGAAGATTGTGCATCTTTTACAAAAGTACCAAGAACAAAGAAAAAAAATTAAATGAAACGAAAAAAGCTTACTAGTATCAGCTTCCAGTTTTAATAGTTTATCATTCCACTTTTATAAATTCATCATATAAACGAGTAGATAGCAACCCATATTTTGTGATACCCTGCATATGTATGAACAAATAAATAATAGATATTTTAAACTGTTAGTTTTAAAGATATTCCATCAGAGATGTGAATGTAATTAAAAAAAACATATCACGTAAAAATATAAAAAACAAAGAATTTCATATCACGAGTATAACGAGTAAGAATATTAGAAAAAACACTTAATTAACCTTATTACAAAAGTTAAATATGTATATTGTAGGCAGAAGAAATCCAGTATATTTTTAAATCTTCAAATGTTTTCAAATAAAAGTGATACAGAAAAAAAAACAGATTATCACATCTCCTTTCATCTACTCTTTGGGGAAAGAATAAATTCAGGCTCACTGAATGCCGCAATGTTCCAGAAACAGTTTATTATAACTCTGCGTTTTCATTACCCTGTACATTATGTATGTATCAATACAAGTATTTGAGTTCAATAAAAATCAAAATATCTTATATGATTATTAAATAAATATATCATTAGGTCATTAGTAAATAATACAAATTTATACTACATTTCTTATGCCTGATGTATGTAAGTTTATAGGTTTATACATACATTGTGTTTTAAAATACTACTAAACTACTAAAATTAAGTCAGTTTCAACTTTTTCAACCCAAGAGCAAATTCCTATAAAAAAAAATGTAGGTATTACTGAATATATATGTATGTAAGATACTTTTAATAAGGTCGTCTTAGCATGACAGAAAACACGTACCTAAGATAGCAATTTACTATCTTATAATCCGAAATGAATTTGTAGACGTCATTTTGGCGAAGGAGCTGGTCTCTATAAGGTAATATAAGTCTCATTGGAAACTTTATATTACGAATTCTAAAATACAGGAGCCACGATGAACCTACAAATTCTTTGGGTAAAAATATAGTGGTTTAAACAAACTGTCTGTCAATAAATAATGGCAAAATCGATATTTTGTAATAAAATTACAATTTTTATGTATTCAGAATACTGCAGAGAGCGCCCTCTCTGCTTTAATGTTTGTTAAAAAAATAGGTAATTCGATATTGTTCTGAGTAAAGCTCTGCGAGTATTATGTTGCCAGATGAAAACTAAATATAAAGTACTACGTCATAATTAAAAAAAAAACATAATTATACCTTCCCATCACAGGCACAGGCATTACGCTTGGCTTAATGAATAACTTTGTAGAAGAACTTGACGAACAAGAAGTTGCATTTAAATATTTGCAAAATGTTTTCCAAAGTTGTACTTACGAAGCAAAACTTAAAGAAGATATATTTTATTGGCTCACAATTGGTCAAATAATTATTAGGAAAAAAGTGAAAATTATAAATAAACTGTTTCCAAACTTTCGGTTAATTACCACAAAATGGGTAATAAATATTTACAAAAAAATCCACGTTTAGATTCACATCTTCATTTTTTTCCTGAGGATGTTGGCAGAATGTGATAGACAAGAAAATTTTCTATTTTTTTTTTATTTCAAGGACTTTGTTATTATTTCCAAAAATACAAAATTCGGTAACGTAATTTTGTTCTCTAATCGTTTTTTCGTTTAACTTTAAATTTTATGAAGACTACGATACATGTTCAAACTCTGGTGATCTGTTTACAACTTGGCAGTAATGTAATCTATCAACAAAATTTCTCAGTGAATTCTGTACCACTTGTGAATTAATACGATTGATTTTTTATTGGTCTTTCAAACTGTAATAGATTATTTGGCTCATTTGTATGAACTTGACGTTTCAAGTGACACCATATGAAAAAATCTAGAGGCGCTAGGTCTGGAGAACAGGCTGGTCAAACAGTTGTTCCTCTGGGCCCATCGGAGATTATATCTGACAATGAGTCCATCGGGGTCGAAACACTATCGACCCTGTATCGATATCGTCTCTATCGAACAATCCTCAGGGAGCAGAGCAGACTAACTGTATAATGTAAAAACATCCCTAAGGAAAGACGTTATGGAACACCTACATATGTTGCTGATTACACTCAACATCCACATATCCGAACTCCATATTTCCGAACTCACGATATTTCCGAACTTTTTTCTCACGATATTTCCGAACTTGTACTTCCACACAACCGAACTTGTCGCTGTCAAATGTCGAATGTCGCTGTCGAATGACCAATGAGCCAGAAGAACCCTTGCGCATGCGCCAGCAGTTCGGTTATCCCGAGGTGACGAAAGTTCGGAAATGTGGAAGTTTGCGGAACGGAAAAGTTCGGATATGTGGATGTTGAGGGTATATTGACCGTTCCTTTCTTCGTCGCTGTTTTGAAAACATCTGAATAGGGTTTCTGGTCAAGACTTCTCGAAGCGAGAATTCCCGGGAAATCTGACTCTACTCGAGACGAGAAAAAAGTGTCGAGAAATCGAGAAATCGCGTCTTGATTATGGTTGCGTCCGTGCTCTCTCCGTGTTTTTACGTACCTAATTCAAAGACTGTGTAGTCAATCGCTTTATGGGTAGGTTTTTTAGGTAGGTTGTTTAGGTAAATTCTTTAATTGATTATGATGACGTTTCATTAGTAAATAATATTTTTTTTATTTAATTAAACGAATGTGATTAAAAACTCTAACGGTTTGTATGAAGATACTCGTTATTTTAAAATGATACTTAGGTAAGTCGATTGGGGCTATTGCAACTGCGGGGCAATTGCGCCGTTTGGCTATAACTTTCGTTCTATAAGGTCTCAGTAGAGGAAATACTCATTATTTCGATAAATAAATGTCGTTTCAATGAACCTTATAGAACGAAAGTTATAGCCATATGGAGCAATTGCCCCGCAGTTTCAATAGCCTCGACCGATTACTTACTATTTGTTTAATGAAAAATATACTCAAATTTAACCATATAGTTAATTAGTGGGATGAGGTCAAATGTTTCAAAAAAAACTAATTTTCAGTTAGCTTGTTTCGGCTATCTGATGAAACAGATAGCCGATGCACGTCTGGGTGACAGTACGTTGTATTCTATTATTATTTTATGTTATATCAATTGTTTTATCAATGTTTCATTCATATTTATTTTTAAAAACGACAGCAAAAAGCTTATTCAATTAGTCCTGAGGATGCAAATAAATTTTGCGAAACGTCGACTAACTGAAAATTAGTTTTTTTTTGGAAACATTTGACCTCATCCCACTAATTAACTATATGGTTATATGGAAACAGGTCACTAATCCTACATTATACTCAAATTTAGTTATTTTTTTTTAAATATGTGTAACTACTCACAAGACTGAAGAAGTAATAAATGTTGATGATTATTGCATAATAAGCGTAGTTTTATTTTGCATTTAATTAAAAAAATTTCTAGTTTTTTTTTTTTAAATTTAAATATTCCTGGAATATTGGAGAATTCCCGGGAATTCTTCAGAGGGAATCCTAGGGAATTCGAGTCGAGAATTCTCGAGCTCCGGGAAAAAAATAAGTCGAGAAATCAGAAACCCTACATCTGAACCTCTTGGGTTGGTTTCCTGGTTATTCATCCTAATGATAAACACTAGACATAGTGTACTTTAAAATGTTATAAAACGAATTGGGGTAGTTTATAAAGTAATAGTTGTAATTAATTTCTAGCGTTTGGAAAATCGCATGAACGTTGTAACTAAGAATGTGCTCGTTAAATGAACCGCCCCACAATACCACGTGACATTTATGAAGTTAAAATCGGAAAGAAAAAGCTCCAGGAAACGATGTAAGCCGTTCTTGATACTGCCGTCTATAACGAACGATTCTTTCGAGAAGCAGCCCGACGACATGACGAACAAGAACACTGGCCTGAAGTTGTTCACGAAGACCTGGCTCCCGAAACGAGATGCCAAAGTGAAAAAACCCGCCGAATACCCGCCCAGACCCCTGACGGCCACCTTGGAGGCGCCCACCATCCTGGACATCAGCCTCATGGGCAAGATAGACATGAGCAAGATCAGGAAGGAGTTCCTCAACATATCCAACCTGTGTCGCGTACCGCTGGTGCTGAAGAACAGGAAGGCCGCGAAGGTGACAAGGCCCTTAAGCCTGCCGCCGGCGCAGAAGAAAAAGAAGAAGACCTCGGACGCAGAAGACAATTGGGAGAAGACCAGCGCCAGGAAGGCGAAGAACGACAAGATCAACGACGACATAAAGAAGTCCGCGGTCGTAAACCAGACGAGGCATAACGGAGCGATTAAAGTTAACAACATCAGCGACGCGAACAACAATAAGACGCGCAAATCCGTTCCGGTGAGCGATAGAACGTCGATCGTCAGAAACGATGCGAATAAATCGACCAAACTGCCAGAGCCCTGCAAGACCTGCGGCAGGCCGGAGCAGCCGGAGCGGTTTCACAGCCACCCCGCGACGCCGATGAGGCAGGCTAGGAAGATGGAGCAGTCCCCCAAGGCACCAGGTAGGCCACATTTTACTATACGTGGTGATTTCGCTTGTTCGGTATGCGGTTTGTTTCGTATTTGTAACTTGTTTGGGCTTTACAGGTAAAACGCTCTATGTGAATTTGGTTTCATTTTTTTTTTGTGGCAAGTAGCATCAGGTTTGAGTTAATTAATCGGTTATTCAATTAGTAGAACAATAATACGGCTTTTGTTTTTCCGTTTCCTTATTTCCAAATTTTTGCTAGTTCCACCATGTTGTGTTGAGTTATATTTTGGTAATAATAATAATAAAAGGGAATGTGTCAATGAAGAAAATAATAATTTAGGTATTATATAAGTATCTAATTTATTTACATAATACAATATACTTTCCAGTATGTCTGTGACAAGAATACTGTGCATTGCTGGTTTATGAATTTATCATTTTCGTTCGATTTACAACGAAGTTCTGTCAGGATGTGAGACTATGTAAAACGATATTTTTAATGCCAATTCCGTCAGTAGTATCTAGGAAGATATGGTAGTTGAATAGTAAGAGATATTTTTCTTAATTTTCGAAGATAGATAAAAAAATGATAAAGCTCTCAATGCCATTTTTTGTTATTTTGTTTGTAAATAAAATTGACAAAAAGGAACGTTTGTTTTGAGACTTTTTATTGGTGTTCAGTTTTTCTTTTTAAATCATTTAGTATTTCATAAAATTTTGTAATTTTTGGGAAATCTTTAAATTAACTTAAATGAAGTATATCAAATAAACTTAAATAAAATAACAAGCACCATAGGTATAGTCCTTCTATTTTTAATTGAAAATGATAAATACGCCTGGGGAACAAAAAAAACCGTGCTACTTTATGATTCCATGGGCGTGCATATATCTTTTATAAATTCGAAAATTGTGAAAAAATTTTTTTTCATTCAAATCAATATAGGAGATTAAAATTAGCCTGCATACAAAACTCTTAATATTTGTAATATACTTTGCTGTAAATAATGCTCATTTAGCCAGACAATCTCTAAAAATTATATGTGTTAATAAACCTAGCTGAAATACACGTCACTGGCGTCTTAAACAAGTAGAATTACCAAAGTCGTAAATCATTTTAACGACGTCGTAAAAATGTAATGGCACAGTGGACCGAATAAGTATTTAAGGAGTATTAGATACAAAACAATCCAATAGTATACTGGATCGGCATTCGCTGCTGCCGGCAGCTCAGGCCTTGCCGGCTCTTCAAAATTTTCAAAAGTATAGTAGTATACATAAAGTATTGTTTTAATTTATAATAATTTTTTTCCAGCAATTTTAAACGCTTTATTTTAATCCTAACTAATAAATTTTATTCTCCTTTTTTTTTTTTTAATTTTTCCAAAACTTTCTTTCAAAAACCCCCACACAAAAAATTTTTTTGGTGTGTGGGGGACTTGTATAGTGAGCTTAGGAATTTTAGAAAATATATCTGACAACCTTGCTTTTTTTCTACCTATTTTCAATTTAGAATGGAAATACAGTACATAAGATGTATAAAATAACTTTGGTAACTTTTAGAATACTCCGAATAATGATATTTAGACTATTTATCATATATGTATATTAAATTGATGTATGTTTCTTTGTGACATAATATGTAAACATTTCTTATGATATCTGATGTTTCTTTACATTCACATAGTTTCAATATCCTTTCCCTCAAAACTCTCCTTGACTGTCACTGGAATTTTCCCATATAATTCATAATTTCACATTACCTCATTTTAAGTACACTCGTTTACTTTATACTTACTGCGCCTCTGTTTTTGAGGCAAATAATTTAAATTGTCGATAGCAATTACTAATATTACTACAACATGAAGCAAATTCATACAAAGCGACCTTTGATAATTATTAATTATGTTTGTTTTTACGTAGTTTTTAACATTTTCTAGTTCAATATCTCAATAATGATTTCCAATAAATGACGTGTAGGTTGATTACCGAACAAATTTAGATATTGCTCATAACAGTCATGGTGTGGCTGGGACGGTGTAACTGAAATAATTAGATAACTATTACATCATGTCTATTTTATGCACCCATTATATTTGTCAAGATGTGACCTACCTTATTTTATTAGTTGATAAATACCTACCTCGTCGCGAAAAAAGAGTTATGTTAGAGAGTTAGTTAGAGAAAAAAGTTAGTTTCGCATGTTTAATATTAAATATTGCACAAATATTTAATAAAAATTATTAGAAACTTTATTTTTTAATTGTGTATAATTAAAATACACACTTGTGCGTATATCGGTATGCGTCGTACCTGCACACTGGAAAGTTTTGTGTGGTAAAGTCAGGTTTAGTTGTCAGACCTATTTATGGGATTGGTTCCTTGCATCAAACAGTAAGTTTAAATTTGTTGATATAAATAGATATTGTACTGAGAAAATGTAAAAGTATAATAATTAGGGAAGTCTTTATTTCTGTGGATTTTTTAATATGTATATGAATTCCAAATTATTTTTCGTAAGTATGTAAAATCACGTATTATAATGATTTTTATTTTCTATTTACATACTATTTTATATTCTATAGACATCCAAAAAAAACGTCATCAACTCTGGCTATGAACGAGAGAGATGGAAATAGCGGTCATGTCTAAGCTTTTCGGTTATGTCAAACTTTTGACAAGTGACTGACACAATTTGTAAAATAAACACTGTCTGTCATATGATGTGACGGTCTTGACAAGTAAATAAGGTTATAAATTCGATTAAGAATTGAAATACGTATTTTTTTTCTCGGCCAACTTTGATGACGTTTTTTTTTTTTGGATGTTTCTATATATACCTACATTTTATATAATGAAATCTACTATACCTAATATGAAAACAAACTAATACCAAATTTATTAGAGGGTACATATTACACATAAGTAATGATAAAATAAAGTGTACCTCATTAATAAACGATAATAATATTTTTGTTTCTACTGTATTAGTTTGGCGAGATACAAAATTAAGTTTCCTTTTTCATGAAATTCTTTTCATGCCATTTGTTGCTCATATTGCTCCTAAATAGTTTTGTTCAGCAGTTTTACACCGTTCATATACGAGGTATTAACATATACGAGTATTAAGTAATGAGATGACATATTAAGTAATATTAAGTAATTGATGACTGATTTTTTAAATTCTTTTTATTCGAATAGAATTAGAATTCACTATTGTTTACTTCAAAATAACTTCCTTGGGAAGCCACACAGCGCTGAAGACGGTTCTTCCATTCCTCATAGCAGAGCTGGAACTCATATACTGGAATAACCTTTTCAATATCGGGAAGAGAAAAAAGTCACAAGGACTCAAGTCAGGCGAGTAAGGGGGTTGAAGAGCCACAAGAATGTTTTTACTGGCTAAAAACTCGTTTACTGAAATGGCTGTGTGACAAGGCGCATTGTCGTGATACAACATCCAGTTTTTCTTGATGTTTGGTCTCACATGCATGACTGTTTTTTCATGAAGTTTTTCAAGAACCTCTCTGTAAAAGTGTTATTTACTGTTTGGCCTGGAGTCACAAACTCTTTGTGGACAATTCCCTGGCTATCAAAAAAGCAAATCAGCAAGAATTCTTGAAGATGAAGGCCTTCTGCCGCTTGGTTCATCTTCAATCGACTCTATTCCTTCTGATAATGCCTTAAACCACCGAAAAACCTGGGCTCTTGAAATAAACACAGTCTCTGTAGGCGTGTCGAAGTTTTGCAAAATTATCCGTTGCGCTGTTTCCAAGTCTGAAGCAAAACTTGATAGCACACCGTTGCTCATTTTTAAAACGCACTAAAAAAAACCGGTTTACCAAAACAGTCGCAAAGAACAAACAGATGACTCTAACAAGTTCAAACTTGTACTGAAGGTGTATTACATGCTAAACCAACCGCCATTCCAAGTCTCGTCTCCGCAGTGTTGCTAGATCGGGCGCCCCTTTACCCCACCCCTTTACGACCCTCCTGAGGGGTTAAAATTGAAGTTTTTATAGAAATTAAAAATTGATGTGTATTCATATGTATTTAAGCGTTCTAAAACCGAATATGACATTAAAAATGATTTTAATGGCAGGGGGGTCGTAAGGGGGTGCTAGCAGAACATTCAATAGTTAAAATTAATTTAAATTTTTTTTAATTAAGTTAAATTTAATTATGTCATAATCATTTTCAGCGCATCAAAATACATAAGGGTAGAGAGGTCTACCTTCTGGGTTTGACAAATTTTTTTTGTGGGGTTGTGTTATTGTAAATAAATGCTACTGGGATTTTGCATGCTTGAAATGCTTTGGATTTAATAATTATTTCACTGCGCATATTACAAGAATACGGTAATTTTACAATACAATAAAACAATCCCACTTATTAATAGTTAAAAACCTTCTACAGATGTGGATGTAAAGGGTAAATTTTACAAATAGGGCGAATGCGCTGGTTATTACTAACTTGATTTATACAATCCTCCCGTTTGTAAGAAACTGGGCGAGCAAATTACTTGGGACTGAAAATGAATGAGACTTACTGGGAACTGAAAATGCATAATTTTAACAAGTAGTCACATGCCAGGTGGCCTAGTTCTCACGTCTAGGTTTTATACGCATTAACTAGCGATTAAAGGTAACTGTTTTAATTCACGGAACATTGTACATATATCGATTTTATTACGAATAACGTAATATTATTACTGATAAACCATAAAATTTATATTTCAGTTTTTTACATTTTGTAATCAAATATCTAGAATATATTTTCAAATTTATCAAATGCTATGTAACTATTATTTAGCTCATATTATTGAAGATAAAGATTAATTAAAAAAAGTTTCATACAATAAGCCTTAAATCAGTAATTGTTATATTATTTCTTAACTTTAATCGGGGAAGGGGGGTATTCAAATTTCCAAATGTAATATATTATACTTCACTTAACAGCAAAACCGAAAGAGCTTAAACTTGTGGTTACTTACAAGCAAAAATTGTTTAAAATTTGAATTATAATGCCTAAAGAAATATTTATTTTAATTAGGTTGGACTAGCCAGTTTCAAATATCAGTAATTACTCTATTTTATTTAAACAAAAAACCACAAAACTAAACAATTTAACACTTACTCAAGTTCTCGTTTTAGGTTGTTCTTATTCCTAATTATGATAAATCTTACTAGGTTGATCCTAATAAAGGAATGAAACCTGTATATCAAATAATTTAATTATTGATTAATTCGTAAATACAATGATATTGTAACTTTTTATCCAAACTCGGGTTCGTTTAGTGTGAAAAATTAAACAAGCACTTTTAAAACACAATTTATTTAGCGGGAACATAATGACGAAAGTTTATTATTTATATCGGCGTGCGTTTTACAAAACGCGAACCTCACATATTTTTTATAAAGACTGACTCCTCAGCGACCCCGACATGATTTTATATTTCCCCGCCAGTCAATCGAGAACCTGCTAGAAATAATCGCGGCCACACTAGTTCATCCATGTTCATTCGAGACCGGCGTTACGTCACATTCTTACTGCAGTATCCGAGCGGTGACTTATGTTGACGCCGCTACAATGTGTACGAGGTCTGTCCGGAAAATATCCCACCTTGCTACTTATCGGAAGAGAGAGTTATCCCTGGTAGATATCAATGAGGCTCCCTTCGAAGTACTGGCATTTGGAAACTACAACTTACTCCCTTACGATGTTTCCACTTCCGGAAATACTCTTTAAAGTCAGGTTTCGGAATAGCTAACAGTTGCTTGGTCACATTTTGTTTTATCTCCTCCGCGTCATCGAATCTGTTACCCTTTAGGGGAACAACCAGAAGTCTCACGGAGTCATGTCGGAATTATACGGTGGGCGTATGCGTTACCATGGTGAGGCATCCACTCACCACTTTGCCGCAACGCAGTCCGTTTCCTTCTCACTGCGTCTCGTAATCTCATTATAGCTTCCAAGTAATACTCTTTGGTCACTATTTGACTTCTTGGAGCGCATTCGTAGTGATCCCTCCTGGTCAAAGAAAACAGTGAGCATTACTTTGACATTGTTTCGACTTTGACGCGCTTTCTTGGGTCGTTGTTCTTTAGGCGTCTTCCACTGGGAAGACGACCTTTGTCTCAGGATCATAACCGTAGTTATGACAACGTTTCTGGCAAAATTTAATGCAGATTCTCTGCTCAAACGTAGGCGGTTATTGTGAAATGCGACGCTCACTATTTCCAACGTTTATATCACAGTGTATTGTTTTCGACTGAGGCTTTGCCGGGCCCTCTCACGTGATGGGAGTACTTACAAAGTTCCCAGTCTATGGTAAATACCCGTTTTCTATATCAGCAGATGCAAGGAATTAAAATATACCTATACATAGGTCAACAAAACGGAACAAAATTGACACACTATTCAAATCCCTAGTTTCTTTTGACACTTGGACGCCTTATTTAAGGTACTTTTGAAATGGTTTTCTTTGATTGGTTGAAAATAATGTTTACAATGTTCAGCACGCATGAAAGCAGTTATACCTAATAATTTTATTCACAGACTACCTGTGATTTTATTGCTGTCAGTTATCTAACACGTTCGTCAAAAAATCCATTAAAATATCGTCGCTGCCACACTTTTTATTATATGTACGTTATCTTCAGTTGATATAGTGGTAGACACTAACTACCTCCTTTTAACTGCTTCTAACTAACTTTTTTTTTTCAGTGAAAAGTATTGTACAAAAACCGGTCGCCATCAAATACAAATCGAAAACGAAAGAAACCGAAAAGAAACCGTCGCCGAATCGAAAACCCGCTTCGCCCCCTCAGAAGATGGTGCAGACGCCTTCGAACGCAGAACAGCGAGCTAATAGTAATAATAATAATAAGGCACCCGCTGTCCCGAAACAGACGGAGCCTGTTCCCAGGGCAAAATCCGCCAAGAGGACGCTGACGTGTTACTTGTGCGGCAGAGAATTTGGAACCGCATCTTTGCCTCTCCACGAACCGAAATGTTTGCAGGTAAGGATACACTTTCGGCTATTAACTATTTCTTGAGTGGGTACCGGAACCTTCGGCGTAGAAACAAAAAACTGGACGTTTTCCACGAAACACCGAACTACTACACTTTTTCTCGACGCGCGTTTCGCGAACCAAGTTGGCATCTTCAGGAGAAGATTAAAACTAAATTCTAGCCTACACACTTGCACTATTTATACCAAAATTTGTTGCCACGGTTCACTGAACCGTATCTGTCTTTGTTTATCAGAGCAAACAGTGGACTGGTGGGTATCGGACCATTGTCCTTATTCATACTATTGTTACACTTAATGATTTCTAAACTTTCAAAAGCATCCAACTGTCTACTGTTTGTTACATTTCTAATTAATTTTAAATTATTTATGTCTATCCTATGGTTGTTGTCAAAAGCGTGTTGGGCAACACAAGATTTTTCTGTTCTGCCATATTTCAAATGAGCCATGTGTTCTTTAAATCTACTCAATACAGATCTTTTTGTTTGCCCAATATACTTTTGATCACAATCTTTACAACTTATTTCGTATATTCCTGACTTTTCGTTATTGTCGATTTTGTATTTGGTGTTACCCAAAAGCGTCTGTAGTTTATTTTTAGAATTATAAACCAAATTGATATTAATATTTTTAAAAATTGTATCTAGTCCGCGGGTGTATTTTGGTTCATATGGTAACGAAGCAAATTTCTAATTGTAAGCAATATCCAATTGAAAGAAGGTGAAATTTTAATCTCGTTTGATGTATGCTCATTGTTTCGAAGTGTTCCAATTCCGCAAACTTTGGAGTACCTCAGGGAATTACTCGAATTAAATGATTTAGACGATAAAATTATTAAGGAATACATTCGGCTTACTAGTATTTGTATGAATCAAAATTGTTTTCAGTATAATGGTGAATATTTTCAACAACATGAGGGAACGGCAATGGGTAACTCCTTGTCACCTTTCATTGCAAATCCTTTTATGAGTAAATTTGAGACAGAAGTAAAAGATAAATTCGAGTATTTCCCTAGAGTTTGGTTCAGGTATGTGGACGACATCTTCGCAGTATTAAATACAAAAGCAATTAGTTTAGATAATTTTGTTGCCAAATTAAATAACCGTTTCCCTACCATAAAATTTACATATGAAGTGGAACACAATGAACAGCTACCATTTTTAGATGTATTAGTTATTAGAAATAGTGAAAATAAGTTAGATTTTGATGTATATAGGAAAGAAACTGCGACTCTTAGATATATTCCCAACGATTCACACCACCCTTTTCAACATAAAATGGCAAGTTTTAATTTTCTAATTCACCGTTTGTTAAATTTCCCCCTCAGTAAAGACCTCTCTTTACTGAGGGGGAAATTTATTATATTATTATAAATATACTTTGAACATGAGAAACAATTAATTAAGAATATAGCTAAGAGTAACGGTTACTCAGTCCATTTAATAGATAAGTTAATAAGGAAGCATAAATTTAAGAGAATTCCACGACTGTACAATTCCACGACTTTTCGTAGAGATACTGACAATTCGAAATTTGCTTCGTTACCATATGAACCTACATTCACCCGCGGACTAGATACAATTTTTAAAAATATTAATGTAAATTTGGTTTATAATTCTAAAAATAAACTACAGACGCTTTTGGGTAACTCCAAAGACAAAATCTACAATAACGAAAAGTTAGGAATATACGAAATAAGTTGTAAAGATTGTGATTAAAAGTATATTGGGCAAACAAAAAGATCAATATTGACTAGATTTAAAGAACAAATGGCTCATTTGAAATATGGCAGAACAGAAAAATCTTGTGTTGCCCAACACGCTTTTGACAACAACCATAGGATAGACATAAATAATTTAAAATTAAATAGAAATGTAACAAACAGTAGACAGTTGGATGATTTTGAAAGTTTAGAAATCATTAAGTGTAGCAATAGTATGAATAAGGACAATGGTCCGATACCCACCAGTCCACTGTTTGCTCTGATAAACAAAGACAGTTACGGTGGCAACAAATTTGGTATAAATAGTGCAAGTGTGTAGGCTAGAATTTAGTTTTAATCTTCTCCTGAAGATGCCAACTTCAGTTTTTGTGTTTCATATCCCCAAATGTCGCCCCCAAAGAACAAACAGAATTCGCTTGGGGCTAAATCAAGTGAATATGATGGGTGGTTGGTCTCAGTTTTCGGGTACCACTTTTTCATTCCCATTTTTTTATCTCAGAATTGTGTGCACAATAGCTTTTCCCAAACATTCTCACGGCCAATCGCCTATCGTTAAGCAGAACAAATTACATTTTGGAAACACCGATAGCAGTCGGAGAAGTGAAGAGATCTGACCTCATACTCAACGGGTGTCTTAGACATTTGCAATAGTATAAGATCACAGACAGATTTTACATTGAACCACATACGGTTTGGCTCCTTTATATATTTCAAAGATGATCTTTCTATATCAATAATGATAAGAGTCAAAATTGTCTAACATAATTAATGTCGTCGGAAATCATTACTAAATTCCAAATTCGTAACACTGCAACTTTTAGATTATTCGAAATTATATGATATCATGGTACACCCATGGTAGAAACTGTTCAGCAATATAAACTGAAGTTCCATACCTTCCTTTAAATTAACTGTGACATATGTCAATAAAATTTATCTTGGAAATCTGTATTTATCTTGTATTATTCATATCATTCCGGCTAAAAACTAGAGGGCGACATTTACTCCATATCACCAGCCGCATCTTTTGAATTAGGCATTAAACCGGTATGCCCCTTCTTTGTCATTCGCCGTCAGATGTAATTATCACATTGATGAAACCCGAATCAGGTTGAAATCCGAATTTGTGTTTTCTGATGGTGAATGACTATTTGCGGAATTATTATCGTTCCATTTTCTTAATAAATTATAGACGACTATAAATGCACTGCGCATTGTGCATCGAGGTTTTACTTTAATGCAGTTAAAAGCTCCAATAAAGTGAATATAAACTTCTGTGTTTGTAATTTTGCATCGGGTTCCCTCTGACCTTTACCGATTCTGACCTACTTAAGGAATCATGAACTTCCGCAGTCTCTGTGGTTTTGTAAGTACATCTAAGCTTTTTTGTCAGAGGATTTTGCATGGATTATTTTGCACTATGTATTTATCGCGTGTCCTTAGCAGCACTAAATACTCGCATAAAACGTTTCATAGCCTCCAAGATCGTTAATGTTTTCCGCAAGTGTTGTCACGAAAATATCTCGAACAATAATAGGGTTTGACATTTAGATCCGTAGAGTTACATCTACATATGTATAAATGTCGTTTTAAATGTGAAAATCAGATGTGGCATTAAAGACTTCTGGCTTAATTTGGCTCGTGACTGTGAAAGCTATACTCCGATTTCATTTGGCTAAGAATTTGTAAGATATTTTATTGTTTATGATCCAGTGATTTCAGATTATTCAAATCAAAACTGGAAAAAATCGTATGATAAATCGCATTTGGGTTTTTAGGATGGGTGGTTCCAAATATGTCACTGTTCTATTTTTCTATACAGTGTCACACAAAGGCCAGATTTGCCACACATTTCCGTTATATGGAAAAATTTGACATAATTGATATAGGAAGATTTGGCGCTCGTAAGATAAACAATCACGTCACTTTAAAAACTTCCAAATTTGTTGAAAAATTGTAATATTTTTACTTAATATTTCAACTTATGTCAGTTTGAAGAAGTCACTTTATTTTTTTTATAGCTCTATTTTATAGCTATAGAGAAATAGGTGGTGGAAATTCTCAGGAACTCATTCTGTATTCTCTCTGTATTCACTCTGTATAAATATAGTATGCAAGTTTGCCTAAACTCGAATAGCACAGAAGTGAACAAGTTTAAAAAACTAAAAAAAAAAAGTTGTACTAGAGTTGAAACTTGGTACGTGGATTAAAAAAATGAGAATTTAAATTTGAGTATTAATTAATTATTAATTAATTAAATGAGAATTTGAATTAAAATTAAGAAAAAAATCCTTCTGAAATAGTAAAAATTACTATTACCAAAAGTCATGCAATGTTTATGAGTATGTTATTTTCCATAATGTTTTAAGCAAAAACGAATAGGAAAGTTAAAATTTATTTATATCGATTAAAAAAAAATGTTTCCATATGATGAGCACTTTGTGTGACACTATATCCGGAATACGAAATATTGAATAAGATATACGAAAATTAAGACATTGAAATTTTGTTGATTTTGTTAAATTTTGTTATCTACCTACTTTTGTCACATTTTTTGGAGGTAATTCTAAACAATATTCATATTAATCAATTTTGTAGTTGTAAAATATAGGAGTTATTGAAAGTATGTACTTTGATAAAGTGTTTGTAA
>JAPWTK010001424.1:0-44574 GCA_029963805.1 Aromia moschata
CGTCCGAGAAAGCAGTTTTTCTATTAATATTCATACATATGTACATATATGTATGTGTACACGTATGCGACATACGCTACCTAACGGTAGATGCTATTAGCAGAGTAGTTGCTCCCACAGCAAGTACACTCGACATCGACATATCCGAACTTTTCCGTTCCGCGAAATTCCACATTTCCGAACTCTCTTCACCCCGGGATAACACATGTTAATAAAAAAAACGTTGTTTAAACAAAAAAATTTTGCCAGGTGCAAAGGAGAGAGTGATGCAGGTAATTATTTTGTAATTCAAAGTAAAGGTTTGTTTTATTGAACATTTTGTTGACGTAACCTATAATAATTTAAAACTGAAATGAAAAATGATGAGGAAAATATGTATCTTTAAGAAAACCGTGATACAAATCAAACATAATTGTACTGTTTATTTGCAGAGAAAAGAGCCTGCTAAGAGACTAACCTTGGAGCAAAAACTGGAACTGATAAATCACGCACAAAATGTTGTTAAAAATGCGGAACTATGCAAGATGTATGATATTTGTAAATCGTCAGTGACAGAAATTCTTGGAAGAAAATAAATTTACTTGTCGGAATTTGAAAAAATTGAGTGGACGGAGTGACACAAAAAAGTGCACCGGTACTTATGATACGCCATTTGAAAGAAGTGTTTTTCACTGGTTTGTACAAAGAAGAACTCTTGGAGAACCTGTCTTAGGTGTGCTGCTGAGGGAGGGCGATTTCCTCTTTGCTGAATTCTGTGACAATCGAAATGTTTGATAAAAATCGCGTTTGATAACAATTATTGTGTTAACATTTTTTTTTCTCGTTTAAATTTCGCGTTTTTTTGTCGTCAACCAATCAGCGACAAGTTCGGTTGTGTGGAAGTACAAGTTCGGAAATATCGTGGGGAAAAGTTCGGAAGTATCGTGAGTTCGGAAATATGGAGTTCGGATATGTCGAGTGTAATGGATTTCTTTAGTACAATGCGCGGACTGGCACTATCACTGTTATTATTTTCAATTTACATCCTCGGATTTATTATTTTTTTCATCCTCATATGGTCAACTTTTTTCTTTCGGGGTATTTGAAATACACCGATCAATACAATTAGGCTAAAAAACTGAGAATCTCCATCAGAACATCATAAATGAAATGCGGACTATACTCGTATATACCCAGCAGTGCTTCAGAACGTATTTGTAATTTAGGACAACTGATCTAACACAACTGATCTTGTGCGAAAAATGTGGAACGGTTGCTATTTGAAAAATAAGAAGTTTAGAATCAGAAGCGGTAATATCCATTTTTCAAATTTTGGATAAATTTGAACTTAAAATTTTGAATTAAAACTGTTATGAGTTTTTAATAAGGTTTATAAGTTTGCCGTTTACTTTATTTCGGCTTGGTTAAAGATCATACCACCGTATCAAAATATAAGATTATTATTTTTTTTAGAGGGATAAAGTTTGGAGATCGCCGCCTTTGGTTCTTAGTTTGGAATATTCACCTTCTATTGGTTCTTTTCTGATTACGTTCCTGATGATCAGCGTCGAAAGAAAGCGGCTAATGACTAATCATCTTAGTCACGATTCCAAGAGTCTACTCTAATGCAACTTTGAGGCTTTGTAGTCCAAATATGCTTCATGATAGGTCAGATCCGCCTTCACTTCTAAGGTCCTTGGAGAGTTTCCAACAAACCTATATACATATGTGATGCGACTGTTTCCATCAATGAATATTTATCATTAGAAGTAATCTATTTCCTTTGCATCTAAGGTCAAGGTTAAGATCACCGTGGAACAGATCGTTTCGAATCCTATAACTTTGAACTTTTTTTTTAACATATCGACGCTTAAGAAACAATACCTCTTATATCCAAAATGACAATTTTACAGGGAGACACAAAAACATATTAACAAATGTTTAAATTGAAATGACTGGTCTTTTGTTTTTATATAATTTGAATTAATAGTCTTGGACATGCCAGCTATTGACAGCCAGTAACAGTTGAATATTAGTCTGTATATCGACTTAATTTAATAAACTCAAATTCAGTAAAAATGGGGATACGAGGTATTGTTTCTTAAGCATCGATATGGTTTTCGAAATATCAGACCGCTCCGGAACTCTGGCTGATATATCTGACCAGAGTCTATAGTTTTAAGCGAAGGTAAAATGGAAACGACTATAATGTGGAAGTATTTTTGAAGAATCTTTTTTATTTTTGCACGAAGGGTTATATAATTTCCATTCTAAATTGAAAATAGGTACTTATACGAGGCAGAATAAGGATATATCAGTTTACTAACACTTTGTATGGAACTAAATACGCGTTTCTATACTGATCTGTTACTCGTATATGCCGTATCGTAGTCCACGTTGACTTGACGAGGCCTGTCACGTGCGAAGTGGGCGGAATCTACACTCCATTGGTCCATTGTCGCTGCTCTGGTAGGGGAAATATGCCACCAGACAGACGACCCAGTCGATTACGTTGGCGGTAAAACACGGGTTATAACCACGCTATCTTTGACCGACTGCATACAAAAAAACGTTGTTTTTGTGAGTGTTTTGATGTCTTATATTCTGTGCGCCTACAATAACGGAGAAGTGGGTTTTTAAAAGGTTTAAATTATACAAACTTTTATTTTATTTGCGTCATAATTCAATCATTAAAAAATCGATATTTTCAATCAACACCTCTTTCATAAACATGGCTTTCTGGAGGCCTTTCAAAACGGATGAAAATAACGTAGCTTCAGATATAACTAGCGAAAATGTCGAAACGGTCGAGTACGATGAATTTACATTGTCAAAGTCAGCGTATTATTTTAAACATATATGAATGCCTAAAAGCGACGTTAATTATTTATTATTACCGCTCCCTAAAAGTTATTATTCGAGCACGCCCATGGAATCACAAAGTTGCACCGCTTTTTTTTGTTCCCCAGGCATATTTATCATTTTCAATTCGGAATAGATGGACTATACACTACTGGTGTCTCGATGGGAAGCTCATCCTAAAATATGAATTGAAATGACTTTCAATTCACAGTATTACTGCACGTGAGCTCACCTTCCACCGCCAATCGATCTGAACCCTTCCAGGAACTATATAGTTTTATTTCCTTGCGGAAAAATTCTGAAATAAGAGCTTCTCGTCACGGAAGCCCCTCAATCAAATCCATCCGGCGTTCACGCGGCGCTACTTCTTCGCCTAACGTTTCACAAAACTACGTCACAAATAAAAATAACCCGAGTCACCCACCCGTTCGCCTTAACTGTTAAGAATTTACGTCGTAGTGCACTCAAATGTTACGATCGCATCGTATGTCGTTTGCCCCAGGAATTATGGAATAATGGCATAATGGATTCCTCGAAGCATTACAGTTTCTCGTAGAAAGGTTGGACGTTGGCGCGTAATGTTACGCAATGCTGGCCAGTCGTCTGTTAAGAGAACGTACGATTTTAACGTAGCTGAACGACTAAATATATGAGTAAGATACATATACAGGGTGTCCTGGAAAATGTGGGAAATCTCTCGGATTCAGATAGAGCATGAAAAAAATAAGATGACAAGTTCCTATAATTTTGTTTCTACAGATCCTCTCTCCGAAGATATTTGTCCCTGAAGGACGCCGCTGGAAATCGTTTTTTCTTGAATAACTTTTAAAGTCCTTAATATAATTTTATAAAATTTTAACATGATAGACACTACTAAGGACCGCTTGAAATAATGTCCTTGCCGCATTATTAGCTTGTTTAGTTTGCCAGTGGCGGACTAAGTTTTACAACTTAATGCCTAAATTTTTAACACCCTGTGTGATAAAAACTTAAAGCAATACAAATTAGATAGCTCGAACCTTACACTAAAAAAAGCTATTCTTGTTTATTGTCGATAAAGTGGACCGTTTTCGAAAAAAATAATAATAAACGATAAGTTGCAGAAGGCCCATGTTCGCAATATTTATCGGAACAAAAAAAACGTAGGTATTGTTTTTGCAGGCGTTACCATGATAAGAAATAAATAAAATATCCTTCATGTCATCTTTCATATCGCTGATTGATCCTTTACTTCGCTATTAATTTACTGATTTTTGGATTTCGTGGTGAATTTAATTGTAATTAACCCGAAATACGGAATACACGTTTATCGAGTATGCAGATATGCATCTCATGTATGGTCTTGCATCTTGCAATGCTTTAGAAGCAAGGAGGTTATATCATGAAAGATTTCCTAATCGTACTTTGCCAAACCAGAAGACATTTCAACGGGTTGACCACCGTCTAAGGGAGAATGGTGGGCAATTCATCTTAATGAAGTAATACACATATTGACTTTATTCAATTGTAGGAAAGTTTGGGAAGAAAAGTACTGATACTGGTTTGAGAAGAACCGTACATACGCCGCAATTAGTTGAAAATATTTTAAATGCTGTACATGATACTCCATCAACGAGCACTCGAAGATTATCAACACAGTTGAATGCATCGAAAACAATAGTACATAAAGTTCTTAAAGAACAGCTGTTATATCCATATCATTTGCAAAAAATACAAGAACTGATTCCTGAAGATTTTCTTCGTAGAATCCAGTTTGCAAACTGGCTATTGGATCAGCAACGAAACAATGTAGTTTCGTAAGTTTTACTAAAAAGGTACTCATGCCACTGTTGTTTCGCATTATCAACATTAGTACTAATCAATTCAATCATTGGCAATTTTTTGATTGGACCATTCGAATTGCCGGAACGATTGAATGGACAACTTTATTTGGAGTTCCTGCAGAACGATTTTCCGGATTTAATAAAGGACTTACCACTTGGAAACCCGCCGAAACATGTACTTCATGCACGATAGGGCACCAGCTCGTTACAGCGTTGGTGTTCGGGAGCATCTCAATAACATATATCCAAACCGTTGGATAGGTAGAGGACATATTGCCTGGCCTCCTCGATCTCCTGACCTAACGCCGTTGGATTTTTATCTGTGGGGCCACCTGAAAAACTTGGTGTATTCCACTCCGACTTGGTGTATTCCAGTCCTTAGTAGTGTCTATCATATTAAAATTTTATAAAATTCTATTAAGCACTTTAAAAGTTATTCAAGAAAAACCGATTTCCAGCGGCATCCTTCAGGGACAAATATCTTCGTAGGGAGGGCCTGTAAGAAAAAAATTTATAGGAACTCTATCTGAATCCGAGAGATTTCCCACATTTTCCGGGACACCATGTATAGAAATCCAGAGTTGACGAAAGTAAAAGAAAGCAAGGTTTCTTTCTGACTTTTGGTTATGCCGAAATAGTTACATACATACCTACGGATGGAACTAGATAATTATATCATCTAGAGGATACTAGATCCTGTAATTGTGTAAGTCCCGCCTGGCTTTATTTCAACTTGAACCCACAAAAAGGATTATTGATATCATATAGCCTTGGTTCTTGGTAGAAACTATTGAGTAATATAAACTGAGCTTAGTGAGTTCCCTGTAGGTTGTGCTGCATGCTTCCTCCAGACTACTAAATAATCCAGTATGTATCAGATTATTAACGATGTTTTTCAGACGAAAAACATTCCGTGACATCATATTTTCGAAAAGTACGATGCCACGCAGAGCCGGCACTATACAGTTCTATGATGATTAAAGTATAAACACATATTTCTTTAAAACTTATTTATACTTTTCGCATAAAGTATTTTTTAAGCGCATATTTCTTGCCCCTGTATACCCACACCACGGACCGTGCGTAGAATACCGTCCCGAACGAAGTCCCGTGCGGGAATCCAGGACGCCGTAATACAATTTCTCGACAGCGAGCTATTCTGATAATGACAGGTATCCCTTCAGTTTGCCACCTGCCATATGTGTAAACAGGTCGACTACCATATTGAAAACAATTTTTTGTCGCGAATAACTAACTCGTGAGTTCGTGTATTGTATTTCCATATTACCTGATTTTGTGTGGATGGCACAGTCGTTACCACTTGTGAATAGACTTAGAGTTGATTGAAAATCAACGTGTCGTGGAAAATGGCAAAGAAGACATACGCAATAAATCTCTCTGGATGATAGTGGACGAAACAACAGATTTTCGCGGTAATAAGGCCGTTTATAAGCTCTCACACGTATGGCAGGTTGAATCGTGCGTATATGTACAGTCGACAGCACGGATATTCGTAAAAGCAGTACAAATATATAACGTATTGAAAAATATACTGTTATACATTTTTTATACCAACTATACTAGTATGTACGGATGAATAATTATATTTGCTAACCAATTATAACATTGATTTGTTTTGACGTACATTATTTTACCAAAGCACGCAAAAGTAGGCGAGCCTATTGTGAGCAAGACGTCGCACGGGTATTCATACACCGCCGTATGTGTGTATGAGATTACCCTCCAATGTGGCCGAATGCATGGGATTCCAACTAGAATTTGGCAGTATGGGTCGCATAGTTGCAGGCATAACACACGTATACATTTTATACAAATTGGCAAACAATAATGGGCCGGAAAACTAAGAATACACCAGTGGAATTAAGAGAATTAGTAATAAAACATTTTCGAGACGGAAAAAACGTACCGAAAAATCGGTACCCTCGTTAATCGAAGTCATTCGACTGTATATATACATATCATTAAACGTTTTGTAAATGAAAACAGAATTCACGATGTTCCTAAAACATCGGCCTAGGTTTTTGCTTACTGCACAGGACGAACGGAGGTTAATTAGGGAAGTAAAAAAAAATCCTCAAATTTCCGCTCCAAAATTAGCAGCAGAATTAGAAATTTATTGTGGAAAATGTGTAAGTGCAGACACTGTCCGCAATGTTGCAAGAAAAAAAACCGTTTGTATCTAACGTCAATAGGCGGTAACGGTTGGAGTTTGCTCAAAAATACTGCTATAAACCTCTAGACTTTTGGAGACAGGTTATTTTTACTGATGAAAGTAAGTTTAACATTTTCGGGCCAGATGGACCTAGTCCATCTGGCATCTAGATGTTTATTGCAGTTTATTGCAGTATCTGGAGTGATAACCATGACGTCTTAAAGCTCTGCGGACAGTGTCTGCACTTACACATTTTCCACAATAAATTTCTAATTCTGCTGCTAATTTTGGACCGGAAATTTGAGGATTTTTTTTACTTCCCTAATTAACTTCCGTTCGTCCTGTGCAGTAAGCAAAAAACTTAGGCTCTGTTTTAGGAACATCGTGAATTCTGTTTTCATTTACAAAACGTTTAATGATATGTATATATACAGTCGAATGACTTCGATTAACGAGGGTACCGATTTTTCGGTACGTTTTTCCATCTCGAAAATGTTTTATTACTAATTCTCTTAATTCCACTGGTGTATTCTTAGTTTTCCGGCCCATTATTGTTTGCCAATTTGACTAAAATTTATACGTGTGTTCTGCCTGAAACTATGCGACCCATACTGCCAAATTCTAGTTGGAATCCCATGCATTCGGACACATTGGGGTAATCTCATACACACATACGGCGGTGTAAGAATACCCGTGCGACGTCTTGATTCTTGATCACAATAGGCTCGCCAACTTTTGCGTGCTTTGGTAAAATAATGTACGTCAAAACAAATCAATGTTATAATTGGTTATCAAATATAATTATCCATCCGCACATACTATTATAGTTGGTATAAAAAATGTATAACAGTATATTTTTCAATACGTTATATATTTGTATTGCTTGTACGCATATCCGTGCTGCCGACTGAATATGCGTATATTTTCGCGTGTCTGAATAATCCGCATGCTTCTGCATCCAGTGTGTGTCCTGGCTTATTCAGTATTGGCAGAGCGTTAGAATGCAATTTTAATCAAAGCTCGTCTGCGTTTGAGACACTCGAATTCGGTCAAGTACTTTGTGTACTTACTTGTGTATCACAAAGTAACACTTTTCTGTCTATTTGAGCTATGTGTTTCACAAATTCACGTTTTCATTAATTTGAGATATATAGGTATAACAATTTTCTAAGGATCCTTCACTTCCTGATAGGGCAACAAAATTGTCACTTTTTTTACACCAGTGGCGGTGCGTGATCCTAAGATTGGGGGTGCACCATACATACAAATAACGATAATCATAAGAATAAAAGAATATCCCTAATATGAGATAAATATTTATCTCATATTAAGGTTATTTTTATTAACCTATTAATTTGAAAAACCTAATTTTCTTTGTAAATGAGCTCAATTCTGCGATTTTTACATTGTGCAAATTTTTCAATTACTTTGTTGTAAAACTTTTCGATATTTGTAATAGTCTTTTTCAATGGAGAGCATAGCCAAAGCCGACAGTCTTTCCTGGCACATGGTGTTGCGCAAAAATGTCTTTATTCGTTTTAAATAGAAATTTTCCACAAAAACGAATTCAGTTAATAATAATGTTTAAAACATACCTGTTTTTTGAAACCGCTTCATTGTATGCTGCCACTGCTCGTCGATGAGCAGAATCGAGCATTGTCGCAATATTTGCAGTGCCTAGCATGGCTAAATTCAAAACATTATTTATGTGTCCAGCAGAATTTGCATGTTTTTTTTATTTTCTCGTTTATGTGATTTAAATCCGTTACTCCAGTTTTGGTCCATGGTGTTTCTCCGCCCATGTCCGCCCATGGTGTTTCTCCGTCACAAAACACTGCGTTCAATACATCGCATCCACTTAACCACAAATGTTTTTTAAATAAGTCATTATTAAATGTTCTTACAAATTGTTTACTTTTTCCTTTCACGGCTAATTTTAAATTAATTTGTGGAGTGGGCTACCTAGAGTTTTAATTTGCACTTTTTCCTCCAAACTCAAGTTAGAGAATGGAGTTTTTAATAAGTTTTGAATATAATTCATTATTCCAAACTAGATTGTAACCGAGTTTATATTTATAAAACGTGAGCGATAAAACAGCAATCGCAATGTACGAAAACAATTCACAAAGTAACCGATCGATAACTCTCGTGCGCTCTTAAACTCCGCACATCATATCTATAAGATTCGCCCACTACGCGTCCTAATTGTGGAGGGGCAAGCAGTAACAATACGCGTTCGCTTTTTCGTATTGCACGGAAGTGCGATGGTCGTCCCGCTTTTTTTGTATTGCGCGTGTCGATTCCCGCGCCGCGATCGGAAAATTCGGAAACCAGTGGCGTTGGAGATATAGACCTAGCGTCTAGTGGATTCGTAACGCTGCGGCCAAATAATATTCAGATGGTATTAACGCTAGGGATGCGGCAAGGCGATAAATTAAGAATGCATCCATTAATTACTAAATAAAATTATCAATGCTAAATTGTCGGTAGTGCGCGCGCACCAGCGCACCTTATAGCCCACCGACACTGTTTTACACATCTCGTTTCTAATAGTGAAAAAACTTCCCTGACTCGGATAAAAATGATTTGCTAATGAAATTCCAGACCTCTGATTTTCAAAATTTCATTCTCCAGACTTTCCAGACTAGCGACAACGCTGTTAAACACACTGACCGTGACTTATAGTCACGGTTTTCGTATAATTGACATAACATTAAAATTTACTCCCTCTTTAATGCTACTTGAGTACAGCAACAACGCCCAACTTGTGGGACCGTTCGTTTTATAAATTTATGAACCAATGAGATTCCGATAAATAAATCAAACGAGAAAAAATCGCCCTCGCGTTGAACCGCGTTCTGTTGTTAATACACAATTTATTTAGACCATCCTCAATACGCTCGGCAATGGAATTATTAAAACTCAATTATGGCTCAGCGTCGGGCAAGTTAATAATCGATATGTTGATAAAGTGGTGATTTAATCGCGCAAAGGGTAGTTCGACGGTATCTAATGATTATATTATTACGTCTTGATTTCTGTAGACCCACGTCGTGATTTTATTCTATACAGGGCGGATCCAGAAAAGAAATAGATTTACTTCTAATTCCACTTTTAAAGTTTTTTCTACAAATACTAGTACTTCAAGATATGTAAAAAAAAAACGTATGTAAACTCGTAGAAAACATATACACGGTGGAGACTTTAACTGGAATATATTCGCTAGCGGGGTGGTGAATGATTTTTCAAAAAAATTCCCGAGACACGTCAACTTTTAAATGTATTTACCTACATTTTGCAAGTAATGTGAAAAATATAGCCCTGAAACCACCCTCGACATGATTTTTTCAAATGCAACCCTATGGCTTGTGACCCCTCATTGTAAAGCTGGTGGAAAGAGGAATCCAACGCACTGATCAAATTTTAATTTTTGGTATGTTTGTAGGGTTGCATACAATTAAAATGTAATTTTATAGTTTAATTTCTTTTTAACGCAACAATTTCGTTCTCAAAATGTGTGTTGTTTAGTTTTGGAATTTAAACCTTACTTTTCATATGTCCCCACAAAAAATTCCAAGCAATTTTTTGCCACAACTGATATTTGTTATTTTTTGCTAGTGTTTTTACACGGCCGCAAAAAGAGTAATTTAGTTTGTATGCTGTATTCAGAGTTTGAAACGAAGTGTTATTTCAAATTGGTGAAAATGTCTTATTTAACTGAATCACTAAAAATCGAAATTTGAATGATGATTGGATATGGTGATAGGGCGCGAACTCAATGCGAAGTTGTTCGCTAGTTTCGAGAAACGCATCCTGACTTGCCACCACTAAATCAAGGTACCATTAGTAAAATTGAGGCACAATATCGAGAGATGGGTCATGTCAGGAAAGTACCGAGTAAGAGGCAGGCTGTTGTTGATGACGACACGAAGTTGTTGCCTGCTCTAGAAGAAAATCCAATCACTCCAGCCCGTCAACTGCCCCGTGATAGTAATCTTAATCACAAAACAGTTTTAAAAATACTTAAATATGAGAAAAAACGCCCATATAAAATGCAAGCTGTTCAAGAGCTACTTGAAGATGATCCAGATCGACGAGTGGAATTTTGCGATTAATTGATGATCAAAACCATTTCAATCAATTGTATTCAAGATCAATTGTATTGATGAAAACCAGTTATCTTTAGAGTGGATAGTTTTCTCTGACGAGGCTACTTTTACATTAAATGGGCACGTAAATCGCCAAAATTGTCGTTACTGGGCTGAAGAGAACCCCCCATTGGATGAGGGAACTTCATACTCAGCGCCCACAGAAAACTAATGTGTGGGCCGGAATAATACAAGATAGAATTGTAGGACCATTTTTCTTTGATGACACTCTTAAGATACTTGCGTTTACTCCAGCACGAACTAATGCCAGTGATGTCATTTATTTCCAAACCCCTTAAACCCTAACTTGACCGACGAGAGGTTATGGTTTTTTTTCCCAGAATTTTTCCCGGTAGGTGGATTGGGAGGCGAGGTAATATTGAGTGGCCAGCAAGATCTCCAGATCTTACACCACTGGATTTCTTTTTGTGGGGACATCTTAAAAGTAGGGTTTACATTCAGAACCTGCAGGAAAGGATAAGAGAGGAAATCGGAAAAATAACTCCGCAAATGTTGCATAATGTAAGGGACGAAACCTACCACAGACTGGGATGCTGCCAACAAGTGAATGGTGCACATCTTGAACAATTGTTACGTTGAAAATAAATTTAATTTTTAAATTGTTTTAATTGTATGCAACCCTACAAACATACTAAAAATTAAAATTTGATCAGTGTGTTGGATTCCTCTTTCCACCAGCTTTACAATGAGGGGTCACAAGCCATAGGGTTGCATTTGAAAAAAATCATGTCGAGGGTGGTTTCAGCCACCCCTGAAGGGCTATATTTTTCATATTACTTGCAAAATGTAGGTAAAAGTTGACGAGTCTCGGGAATTTTTTGAAAAATCATTCACCACCCCGCTAAAAAGTTTTCATTTATGCATCTCTTGATTTGGAAAAAAAAGTAGTTCACTGATAGTTACCTCCAGCAAGGAAGCAATACTTTGAAATATGACAAAGGAATTGACTACGACTAGCGAACTAAACTAAATTAGCGAACTAGTTTTATGTTGACGTGACGTCAACACTTAGATAAAGGAACTTCAAAAGAAATGCTTTTTTTATGTTTGACATTGATTTATTATTCACTAAAATAGTCCTAACTAGAAACAATGGGTGTTTAAAGCACACCACTTTTAAAGGAATATGTATCCGTTAAAAATAACAGCTCCGTGAACTTGAAATCAGCAATCAAACTTAATTGATGGGCAATCGATGGGCTATAAATGAGCTATCGTTAGCGGAAAGAAAGTGCCCAATTTTCATTTTGGGAATTTTTTTTTCAAAACAATAGACAATCAAATTTAATTGGTGGGCAATAATGGTCAATCGATGGAGGACCTTAAGCAATGTTTTTTACCATTGTCTATCAAATTTATGGAGCCAACATCTCAGAGCTAAAAATAACACCTACAAACGATAGTAAAAACACTAAGAGGGCTTTGACTCTGTACAATGTTAATACAGCAATCCCATTCATTATTAACGTAATAAGTAGTGTTTGACAAACTAAAGGGAGAGGATCAAATGTGGCCAGTTAGAAATGAGCTTATTCTTGGAAAATAAATGTGAAATACACCTACAGTCCCGTAGCTCCATTGTTAAAAATTTTATAAAAAGAAATTGACCAACAAAGAGCTAGATTTAAGTACTTTCAAAATGTTTTTCAAGCTTGTCTGAAGCCATACTTAAAGAAGAAACAATGTTAGGCTCATTTAGAGCAATTTTAGAGGTCGACTTTGAAAACGGCTTATTTGAGGTCGAAACGGCTGCTGGACATATCTTGTTGATTGAGAATGGTTGTCAAAGAATTCTTGGGAAACAAAAAAGTGAGTGAAGTGACAAATTGTTTCCAATCTTTTGGTTAATTACCACAAAATGGGTGTTAATAAATATATCTTTATAAATCCACTTATTAGATTCATATCTCGATTTTTTACACATCAAACAACACAGGCAACTCACGTAGCATGTCGCTGGGGTTGCCTCATTACAGTAGTCTTACGACAGCTACAGTTATTGTACGGTACGGTATCAATACGTTGAGTAGTGCGATATAATTTCATAAACAGCGAGTTACGAGCCGTCGAAATCGGAATTTTTTGGAATCTATTGAGCTTAGCAAAAATTATCTAAGAACAAGAATGTCTTAGAATTAGTGAAAGAATACCCTCAAATTTTTTCAGAATTTTTAGAGATGATTTTTGAAATGACGAAAAATTGCAATTTTTCATTTTTAAAAAACCAAAAATCATGATCGTACAGAAAATGGAGGTAGGGATTTGGAAACTGCAAAACATTCTCTATATGACACAATCGAGGGCGATTGATAAAAAAATTTTTATTGAAGCGATGATGTTGGTTGAAAAAGTTAAAAACCTGCGAACTTGAGGATATTTTTGAAAAATATGCGATTTTTGAAATGAAAAATTGTCATTTTTAAAAACCAAAAATCATCTAAAAATTCTGAAAAAAATTTGAGGGTATTCTTTGACTAATTCTAAGACATTTTTGTTCTTAGATAATTTTTCTTACTTAAATCTTACTCAATTTTTTGAAAAAAAAATTCAAAAAATTGTTTTTTTTTTCGATTTTTTTCCGACGAGTAATGTTTTTGAGCAAAAAAAATATGGATTGTCGCCAAAAAAATCACATTGGAAGTTGAAAAAATGCATAAAAACCTAAAAATTGCTTGTTACGGTGATTTTTGGTCGAAACGATAAATTTAAACCTTCCTGGGCATTACGAAAAAAAAAATCGCAGCGCTTTGCAACTTTGAGGGTTTTTTGGGGACACTGTGAGGTTAAAAAATTACCGACGATATCCTTCGTTCATCCACTATATCCAAAGTTATACCAAATTTTCCAAATATCCTTAAATTCGCAAATTTTTAACTTTTTTTCAACCCATATTATCGCTTCAAAAAAATATTTTTTATCAGTCCCCCCCCGATTGTGTCTTATAGAGAATGTTTTGCAGTTTCCAAAACCCTACCTCCATTTTCTGTACGATCATTAGTTCCCGAGTAATTGATTGTCAAAGTTAAAAAGGACTTTTTTGCTTTGATCGACGATAACTCCACGGCAAATCATCGTACGGAGCTCGTTAAGAAGTCAAATTGTCTAAAAGAGCTTTATGGTCGCATGATGAAAACATTTTTTTGAAGTCCACAGACCATTTTAAAAACGAGCAAATATTTGTAAAAATATTTTTTTGTTGGTTTTCGGATGATTACGTGAGAACCGCTCCCGCTAAAAAATTTAAGTCCAGATCTGAAAACTAGACACTTGAGGCTACAATTTCCTTTTTTTTTTATTTTCTGTACGATCATTTTTCTCCGAGTTATCCCTTGTTGAAAATCACCCAAAAATTTGAAATTGTTTTAATATCCTTTAATTTTTGTTACTAGTTTAGTTACTTTCGTGTATTAGCCTAGACTCACACTGGATACAAAACATGCGAATGTGCGAATGTCTGCTACCGTGCCAAAACGCACTAACGATAGTAATGATCCCAACCTACTAATGTAACTACAAGCTCTCACACTACTGGCAGGTTGATTCGTGTCCTTATTTACGCATATTTCCGCGCGTCTGAATAATCAGGACTTAAAGCAGTTCGAACAGCAATACCAGGCTGGTGATCAGATAAACCGACTCAAAATACAAAAAAAGGAGTAAAGCGGTACATTTTTAGTTTCTTTTCTTTTTTTTGTGTAAAACCAGTTTATTTGTGTGTATTTGTAATAAAATGCGAATATACCGAGTCTATAAAGGGATTGGGGATATGGGAAGATACTCAATTACTTTTGAAAAGAAAGACATACGCATTTCGGATTTTCATTGTTGCAAGTACCTTGAAATTTGTAGCATTTTAGTGTTTTTCGCACAGAACTCTAGATTTTAAAATAAAAGCTGAAATTTTGGAAAAACAATTCTAATGAAATTAAATTATTTTGATGCCTTCTAATTCGGAACGACTTGTAAATTAAAATTATATAAAAATATACAGGGTATTCTATTTTAAAATCCAAAGTATCTCAAATCTAGTAGGGTCAAAATTTGTGAGGTGGACTATTTTTTTCGTGATGTTTTTGAGGATCCCAAACTCTATAAAAAAAAAAAAACATATACCTATATCAAAAACACGCCCAAACGATTTTTCTATATTTAGTGTATTTATCATTTTATTTGTAATAACAAAATTTCAGCTCTTTTTTTCTGAAAATCTCAATAACTCGTGATTAATTTTTTTGATTTTGATGAAATTAAGCAGAAATATCGGCACGTAATGGTACTTCGCAAACATAATTGAAATAAATCAAAATTATTGTTTAAACATGTTTTTTTATAACTTTTTAAATAAACAATTACGATTGTGACTTCCTTCTTCACGCAGAAATTAGTTTTTCGTTTCAAATTTTGCAAAATACATTCATCTTTTGAAAACAGCAAAAAAAAATTGGGCCTGCGGCTCAAATTCTAAAAAATAATTTTTTTTGTCCCGCCGTGTTCGTACCACAGATAGTCGCCACGCGCTGAGCGCATGATGCACTGCAAGTTTATACACGGTGGAGACTTTAACTGGAATATATTCCCTAGCGGGATGGTGAATGATTTTTCAAAAAATTCCCGAGACACGTCAACTTTTAAATGTATATACCTACATTTTGCAAGTAATGTGAAAAATATAGCCCTTCAGGGGTGGCTGAAACCACTCTCGACATGATTTTTTTCAAATGCAACCCTATGGCTTGTGACCCCTCATTGTAACGCTGGTGGAAAGAGGAATCCAACGCACTGATCAAATTTTAATTTTTAGTATGTTTGTAGGGTTGCATACAATTAAAACAATTTAAAAAAAAATTATTTTCAACATAACAATTGTTCAAAATGTGCACCATTCACTTGTTGGCAGCATCCCAGTCTGTGGTAGGTTTCGTCCCTTACATTATGCAACATTTGCGGTGTTATTTTTCCGATTTCCTCTCTTATCCTTTCCTGCAGATCTGCCATGTTGTTGGGTTTCTGAATGTAAACCCTACTTTTAAGATGTCCCCACAAAAAGAAATTCAGTGGTGGCCACTCAATATTACCTCGCCTCCCAATCCACCTACCGGGAAAAATTCTGTCCAGATACTGACGAACAATGGCAGCATAGTGTGGTGGGGCCCCATCTTGCTGAAACCATAACCTCTCGTCGGTCAAGTTAGGGTTTAAGGGGGTTTGGAAATAAATGACATAGCACTGGCATTAGTTCGTGCTGGAGTAAACGCAAGTATCTTGCTCCATTAAGAGTGTCATCAAAGAAAAATGGTCCTACTACAATTCTATCTTGTATTATTCCGGCCCACACATTAGTTTTCTGTGGGCGCTGAGTATGAAGTTCCCTCATCCAATGGGGGTTCTCTTCAGCCCAGTAACGACAATTTTGGCGATTTACGTGCCCATTTAATGTAAAAGTAGCCTCGTCAGAGAAAACTATCCACTCTAAAGATAACTGGTTTTGAACAATACAAGTCATCAATAAATCGCAAAATTCCAACCGTCGATCTGGATCATCTTCAAGTAGCTCTTAAACAGCTTTTTATATGGGCGTTTTTTCTCATATTTAAGTATTTTTAAAACTGTTTTGTGATTAAGATTACTATCACGGGCCAGTTGACGGGCTGGAGTGATTGGATTTTCTTCTAAAGCAAGCAACAAATTCAACTTCGTGTCGTCATCAACAACAGCCTGCCTCTTACTCGGTACTTTCCTGACATGACCCATCTCTCGATATTGTGCCTCAATTTTACTAATGGTACCTTGATTTTTATTTCATAGGGAATATTTCATTTCATTTTTTCCATTGTTTTGGTACTGGTGAATGTATTTTCTATTTATTATTTATAAGTGTTTCTATATATTGTTTTACACGTTACATACTAAATTTCTAATTTTGTTTTCTTAACAATCTAATTTTGTTGTCTTGGTTGTATAAATTTCTAGGTTTTCTTTTTTTTCTTTCTTTCAAATTTTGAGTGTACTAAATCTCATATCAAACGCTAGTTGTTGGAGCTGACTTTGTGACTAATACCTATTTACTTTACTATTACAAAGGTTAAGTTGAGTAGCTTTACGGCTAGACTTCGCCTTTTACTTTCCTATTTGAAATTGTAAATGTATGATTTACTCTACTCAATAAAGGCATATTATTATTATTATTATTATTATTTAGTGGTGGCAAGTCAGGATGCGTTTCTCGAAACAAGCGAACAACTTCGCATTGAGTTCGCGCCCTATCACCATATCCAATCATCATCAAAATTTCGATTTTTAGTGATTCAGTTAAATAAGACATTTTGACCAATTTGAAATAACACTTCGTTTCAAACTCTGAATACAGCATACAAACTAAATTACTCTTTGCGGCCATGTAAAAACACTAGCAAAAAAATAACAAATATCAGTTGTGGCAAAAAATTGCTTGGAATTTTTTGTGGGGACATATGAAAAGTAATATTTACATTCCAAAACTAAACAACACACATTTTGAGTACGAAATTGTTGCGTAAAAAATAAATTAAACTATAAAATTACGTTTTAATTGTATGCAACCCTATAAACATACTAAAAATTAAAATTTGATCAGTGTGTTGGATTCCTCTTTCCACCAGCTTTACAATGAGGGGTCACAAGCCATAGGGTTGCATTTGAAAAAAATCATGTCGAGGGTGGTTTCAGCCACCCCTGAAGGCTTATATTTTTCACATTACTTGCAAAATGTAGGTAAATACATTTAAAAGTTGACGTGTCTCGGGAATTTTTTGAAAAATCATTCACCACCCCGCTAGCGAATATATTCCAGTTAAAGTCTCCACCGTGTATATCTATGTAGTTGTTCTACTTGTTCTACAATGTTTGTTCATTGTCCTGGTTGTACCAACTCCTTTAATGCAATTTTTCTAACAAGTTCGCTGTGCAAGAATAAGTAAAACGCATGCGTAATTTGTCGCCACCGCAATTTGTTAATAACCGGAATCAAACATCCTTTTTGCATTATCAGTTTCGGAATAATTTAGGGTTATTTAGAGTATTTGCTCGTGTTTATTTATGGTCGATGATATCTACTACTTCTTGTGTTTGTGATCGATAGTTTAAAGATAAATCAGTTACAATAGGACAACCTAATGAGGGCTGTAATCCTCTTAATAAAAGGAAAAGGAAAAAACTGTTATTAAAACATTAAAGAAAAACTTCGTGTATGAGGTTCTTGTAAACAGGACAGCCATTCAATTACAAACGTTAACAATAGATTTTTTTCCGTTTTAGAACAGTCGTTTAACTGCACTCAGTTTTGCTGTTTTGCCTGTTTTTTTTTTTTTGGTGTTCCTTTTACAAGAACAAGCGCAGACACAAAAATCAATCAAATTTTTAAATATACCATTTCACTTATTAGTGACGAACAAGTTTTTAATTTCCTCGAACACACTTTTAATTCGGTTTATTAAGAGGATTGCAGCACTCGTTGTGTCGTCCCATTGTAAGTGTTTTATCCTCTTAAACTATAGTACAATCATCGACCATAAACACAAGAAAATACACCAAATAACCCGATTTCATATGGATATCTGAAACTGATAATGCAAACGGTTGTTTGAGTCCGATTATTAACAAACTGCGGGGGCGACAAATTACGCATGCATTTTACTTATTCTCGACTTATTAGAAAAATAGTATTGAAAGAGTCGGTACAACCGGGACAATGGACAAACATTGTATAACAAGTGTATATAAACTTGCGCTGCACGTGCTCAACGACTACTGTGGTACGAACACAGCGGGACAAAAAAAACATTTTTTAGTATTTGAGTAGCGGGCCCAACAATTTTTTGTTGTTTACAAACTTGTTTTGTAAAATTTGACTCAGTTCTTTATGGAAAAACGTGCAAAATGTTAAGACTCCGACAGTGAAAACCCGAAACTCGTATCTCTTTCCGTTCAAAGTTATTGAGTGTACCCCACATATCTTCATAGATACCCTGTATATTTTGAGAATATGACGTGATTAACAAATCAACCGTTATCGTCACTGGGGGAAGAGGCATGCAAACTAGTGTTATTTATTGTCATCGGAAAAAGACGTAACTTCAAAAAATAAAATATAAACTTATCCGGCCCGTTCCAAGTTAAAGGCCGCGACACTTCGCGAATTTAATTGCCATCAATAAAAATTGTAGCAATTTTTATTGCGCGCACGCGTATTTCCGTCTGTTTGGACAATTTCGAAACAGATAAATACGAATACGCGTGCGCGTAATAAAAATTGCTGCAATTTTTCATGATGACAATAAAAATTGCGAACTGTAAAAGCGGCCTTAACTGTAAACGACGTTTCGGTATTTGTGACCTGCGTCAAACTGTGAAATTATTCACTTGGCATTGAAATTTCTCAGATGACTAACGGCTAGTTACGAGTAGAATCACCCGTTTTATTTAATATTCGATTATCGACTGTCGGTATACATTTTAATTTTATTTTATGGTAAATGTTTTCGGCACGTAGGCGTTCAGAACAATCACATGGGATAAAGAGGAATAATTGAATTATAAATAAGCATAATATTTACTTCTCGTACTTGAGATTGTATACTTCATGACGATAGATATAGTCATGGACAAAAGTTTGAATACATCAGGCTATTTTAGAACATTTTATTTAAAAACACACATACAAGTAGTTGTATCCTAATGAAACTTTAGAAATGGGAACTGTATAAAGAATTGCGTTTAATTATTTGTTAGTTATCGCAATTTTTCCAACAGTTGCAGAATAAGTTGATTCCCTATCTAGATGTTAATAAAATTTCGGGTAAAAAGTTTGAATACACGCTAGTACATGGTGCAGTTTTAAAGAAATACAGTCGTTAACTGGGATCCCCACATCTAGAAATAACCTAAAAAGAGTGTGTATCTACTGACGCGTACATATTTGGCGGCTTGGAAGTGCGTGATACGAACTATTTTTTAGAAAATGGCTCCAAAAAAGAGAAGAACTTTTTGTTGAAGAGAGAAAAATTATTTTGCGTTTGCGTAGCCAGAATAAAACCTATGGTGAAATAGCTAAAATCGTGAACAGAAGTCGTCAGACTGTTCATACAATTTGCAGGCGTTATTTAAATTGTGCAAATGTGCGTAGTCAGTCGTCCAAGGAGTGGACGACCAGAAAAACTCTCAGTGCGGGATAAACGCAGAATTATTCAATTGGTTAAACAAAATCCAAAAAATGACATCATCCCAAGTTACACAAGAGTTATGCTTTACAAATAATGCAAATGTTAGTTCCAGAACAGTACGACGGACGATTAATAGTGCTGGTTATCACTGTAAAACTGCAAGACGGAGACCCCTAATATCCAACATTAATAAAAAAAGCATATGGACTTCGCTCTGAACTATCTAAATAAAAATATTTAATTTTGGGATAAAATATTATGGTCTGACGAGAGCAAGTTCAATATCTTTCAGTGTGACGGTAAAGAACGAGTATGGCGAAAGGTCTAGTCTTCTAATTTGCAAAAGACAATGGTTGACAAAAGTTATGGTCTGGGGTTGTATGGCGTCATCGGGTGTAGGGGAATTGGTTTTTATAGAAGAGATAATGAACAAATAGATTTATTTAAATATTTTAAAAAATAATGTGCATAAAAGTGTTGAAAAATTAGGTTTGGGCGTCGACTTTCAACTTTCAACACTTTCAATACTTTCAACAGGACAAAGACCCCAAACATACTGCTAATATTGTTGCACTGTACTGCTGTACTGCAGTGGTTAATTTACAATATTCCACACCTGCTTAACACGCCGCCACAAAGCCCGGACCTTAACCCAATGAACACGTTTGGATGGAATTAAAGACTCGTTTAAAGAAACATGCAATTACAAGTAAGCGGGACCTCGAAAAAAAACTGAAGGAAGAGTGGAATAATATTTCTGTGGAGTTCACTCGTAAGCTAGTGTCTTCCATGCCTAGACATTACTAGTTAGTGTATTCAAACTTTTGACCCGAGGTTTTATGGACTTTTGAGTAGACAATCAACTTTTTCTACAACTGCCTAAAAGATTGCATTAATTTATAAACTAAACATGCAGTTCTTTATACAGTTTCCATTTATGTAGTGTTATTAGGATACAACTACTTGTATCTGAGTTTTTAAATAAAATGTTCTAAACAGCCTGGTGTATTCAAACTTTTGTCCATCACTGTACATAGGATAGCCTTCGGTAAGTGAAATATTGTTTTAACACGGTGCATGCGAAAAAGGTTAAAAAAAACTAGTGCGTCATCGCTGCACTCAACAAAATAAACAGGTTATAAGCACCTCAAACATTATATGAATAAATTGAAAACCTGGAATTCTTATCAACTGATAGACAAACTGCATAATTATGTATAGGGTGATCGATTTATCATAGCAAGTGATTTTTTCTTGGAAACGGCCGAGAGAAACTAATTTTTGTGAACGGTAAATCACTTAAACAACGACGTTAAGCATCGCGAAGCCAACGCCTCAAAAAATAATTCAGCAACATACCTTTTTTACTTTACAATTACCAAGATATGTTAATTGTATGTTCTTTTTTTATTTAACATTTTTTTTGTATCTTGAATATTTAAAAAGTTATGGTCGATTTTTTATTTAGTGCTAGTATATCTGTTTTTCTCGTCAGCTGCTAGCTAAATTAATATAATTTCTATATCAGAATGTATCAGTGTACTTGCTTTTACTAAAAATTAAGACGGAAATAAAAAATATAGCTTAATGATGCTAAGCATCGCAACGCCGAAATTTTTTTACCTACCAGTTTTTTTATACTTTCTATATTTCAAAAGATATGACTGATTTCTTTAAATACCTGAACAATAAATAATATACATACAAACGCTACTTAAATATTTACAAATGAGTAAATAAAATAACAACTAGAAAAATTAAAAATTAATTATTTAATAAATGTTCAATATGCACCATTGTTATTTAAGCACAATTCGTAACGTTTTCTTAGTTCATTAGAAGTTTCTTTCTTTCTGAAAATATATCCACATAATTGTTTTGTCCACAGCCCATTTGTCTGTATTTGAATTAAAAAAAATAATAATTGCTTTAATAAATAGGTATATATTTACCTAAAGTTAAGCCAAAAACTGTTCTTCACACGTACTTTTACAGTTAAATCCTGGGAGTTTTTGAAGTTGAATACGGGTTATTACTAGAGTTCGTGCGAGCGCGGAGTGTAACAGGACCGTAGTCAGTTAACGAATGAAAATATTGTTACGAATTTCTCTTTAAATGATTCACTCCTTTAATTCCAAACACGTTTATTAATATTCTACAACACGTCGGTCTTAACTCTGTTACATCCAAATCACAACTAACTCTATCCTAGCAACAACACCAGTATTTATAGTTTCTACATTTCTAGAAAATTCTTTTGATATCCAGAATATTCAATATGTCATTCCATACAATTCTTTACTAATAGCTAGTGTGTATAAACTAAATAAACTAAGTATGTAAACTATAAAACTTAATAAATGTCAGCTGTCACAAATGTCACTTTTACAAATGGCACATTGCTCCCCTCTTTAAGGTTATTCGTCCCGAATAACACTGTCTTCAGTCCTAGGCGGTGGATCCTCGACGACGAACCAATTGGGTGGGTTATGTCCTGTGTACTTCATGAGCCTTTCCAGATGGACCACCTTCGGCTTGCTTCTTGGAGACAGCTGGATGCGGTAGACAAGGTCATTGGTTTTCTTTATTATGGTGTACGGGCCTTCCCAGTTGCTCTGAAGCTTTGGACATTTTCCTTTTGTCCTTTTTGGGGCGTACAACCATACTGCGTCACCAGGCTTAAGGGCAGTCTCTGTTGATGTAGTGTCGAGACGCTGCTTCATTTTGTCGCTGTGAATTTTCAGGTTCTCCCTGGCAAATCGGTGGATCCGGTCCATTCTCTTTCGCAAGTCCTCCACAAATTCTGGCAGATCGCTCTTCGGTTCTTCTTCCAGTGGACGGCCAAGCATGAGGTCAGTAGGCAACTTCATCTCTCTTCCAGAGGTCAGCATAGATGGAGTGTAGGTGGTTGATTCATGCTGGGAACTTCGATATGACAGCAAGAATAGAGGCACCAATTTGTCCCAGTCCCTTTGATTTTCAGACACGAATTTAGACAGGTAGTGGCATATGGTCCTGTTATGGCGTTCAACCATGCCATTCGACTGGGGATGAAGCGCAGTAGTTCGGGTTTTCTTGATGTCACCGACTCGTTCATCATGCTGTTCTCCTTCTACATCGTTTCCTTTATCTGAGACAGAAATCTTGGGGCTTTGAGTACCAGTAGTCGACACGCGCCCGTAGCATCGACTAATTGTCGTTTTCCGAATCTCTCGCTGGCGATCTGAAACGAGAACCTCGCTCCGGGGAAGGGAAGCGACAATTCCTGTGCTGTGTAATCGTCGGTGTCCTGTTTTCTTCTCTCCAATTCCTTTCATTCGGGCTCCTAGATCTTGGTCTATGTTCCGGTTGTCGATCTGGCGAGTATGATCTTGACTGGTACTTTGTCTTGGCTCTGCAAAAACGCTGTAGATGTCCAATTTTCCCGCAGTTGTAGCAGCGCCTTGTCTCCTTTGGTGGTGAGTTCGACGGTCTTATCTCATTTAATGTCTCTCGTATTATTTTCTTTATGGTGTCTTCAAGTGACTGGCATTCGTCAAATTTAACTTGCCTTACTAGAGATTTGTAGCTCCTCGACGCTTCTTTAGCTGCTTTAAATTCCAGGGCAGCTATAAGTGCATCACAGATCGTGGTGTGTCTGCCAAGCCGCAAAGCTTGCTGCATCTCTGTGTCTAGTAGTCCATCAATAAATGTCTGGATGCCAATTTGTTCTAAAAATTCCTTCGGTGCCTGAGGGTATGCCAAATGGACAAGTCGTTCGATGTCAGCTTCGTACTCTTTGAAGGGACTCATTGGTTCTTTGTTGTCTACTCTTGATTTGGGACTGGTAAACTTGACAGAGATATTTGTGTCCATACCTTATTTCTAATGCTCCTACAATCCTGTCGTAATCGTTTTGCTGCTCTTCCGGGATGCTCTGTAAAATTTCTAGTGCCTGACCTCTGAGAGATATGACCAGCGAAGTAGCCATTTCTTGTGGAGTCCATCCGTTGGCCTTTGCGGCAGCTTCAAACTGTCTGCGGTACATGGACCATGATGACTGTCCATCGTACGTAGGAGGCTTTAGCATTTTGTGTACTGACCTTTCAGTGTGCATAAGGCTTGAATGTTGTAACGGAGTAGCTGGTGAGGTCGGACAATCTCCTGAATCGGCTATTGAAGTACGATGTAATTGGTGCTCCAGACCATTTATCTTTTCCAGTATTTCTTTTTGTACTTGCCGTCTGGTGTCTTCTAATTTTCTTTCCATTCCTTCCTTATTATTTTGAAAGTCCTTCTCTATTCGATTAACTTTTATGCCTACCTGGTCAATCTGCTGTTCCACGCCATCAATCCTCCCAGAAAATTCATTCAACCTTGTGTTTATTACTTGCTGCGACTCGCAAATTTCCTGATGACGCCTCTCTGCATCGTCTCGGTCCTCTTGTCGTCGTCGTTCTGCCTCCCTCACGGTCGTCCTGTCGCCGCCGTTCGTCCTCCTGTCGTCGCTTTTCCTCGCCTTTCTGCCTCCTCACGGTCCTCCTGTCGCCGCCGTTCTGCCTCCTCACGGTCCTTTCGTCGTCGTTGTTCGTCCTCCTGTCGTCGCTTTTCCTCTCGCCTTTCTGCCTCCTCACGGTCCTCCTGCCGTCGTCGTTCATCCTCCAGTCGTCGCTTTTCATCCTCTTGCTGTCGCTTTTCTTCTCCTTGTTGCAAAAATTTTAGTATCTCACTCACATCCATCGTCGTCGTTTCCTCGTCGTATCTTGTTGCCCTCGTATTCACCATATACAATTTTTCCTCTTCAAATTCTTCGATAATCCCACCGCTGTCACCAAAATGTTACGAATTTCTCTTTAAATGATTCACTCCTTTAATTCCAAACACGTTTATTAATATTCTACAACACGTCGGTCTTAACTCTGTTACATCCAAATCACAACTAACTCTATCCTAGCAACAACACCAGTATTTATAGTTTCTACATTTCTAGAAAATTCTTTTTGATATCCAGAATATTCAATATGTCATTCCATACAATTCTTTACTAATAGCTAGTGTGTATAAACTAAATAAACTAAGTATGTAAACTATAAAACTTAATAAATGTCAGCTGTCACAAATGTCACTTTTACAAATGGCACAATATTAATATGTTTACATAAATTATATAGCAACATAGTACTAACCAAGTACAACGTACTATTTTTACCAAATAGTACGGTTAAGTCAGGGATAAAATACCTATATACATTAAGATAACACGTAACAATGGCAACACTTACCCGACAAACGTCAGTGTTGAGACAAGGTTCCCATTACAGGTTGGCGGTGGTTAAAACATATTGTAACGTTTTATTTATTTCGGGTTCGTGAGGTGTAAAAATTAAACTCGTACATTTAAACTAACACTATTTATTTACACTAATTTATTTCTATACAATTTATCTTGAGCGTTGTAAGCCGCGCCGGTTTAAATAGAACTGAATCGTCCCGCGTCGAAACCCCGCGTTATATCCACCTAGCGGATATATCTCGAAACTTCCGGCCGATTCCCGAACCATCGGGCAAAAGCCGCGATCTTTCGACGCGGGCGCTGCCCGCGTACGTCATCGTTCAGTCGGCTGGCTCATCGAAGCAGGCAGGGGCGGACTGGCCCAGCGTTCGTAACAATATTATTATGTGCTTTTCTAAGTGTTCTGGAGTGAAACGGCGACGTTTATCACTTAATATTAACTTGTGTATGGAAAAGGACCGTTCAACGTCTACTGTTGACAATGGACAGTATGAGAAATTGTTGAGGCAGAACTATACAATAATATTTTCTGGTAACTCCTGATATGTACCAACTAAAACTTTACAAATGATTTCCAAAATGAAATATCCTGGATTTTTTAACACGCTTTGCATTTTTTCTTTTATTGTATTACTGACTGGGCGTATATTATTGGCGTCGTATATATATTTTTTGTACATCACTTATTATTTCAAATTGTTCCTGTAAGGAGAGTCCATGTGACTCCAATATCCTTATTGCATGAACTAGGAAACCATAGTGTATATTAATATAATGTATATCATCGCGAATATTTTGGGCCTTCAGTAAGTCCTGCAGTGTATGTATGGCGCTGCTGTCACTAACATATTTTATGTCATCGAGATATGTATAGTGTAAACCTTCGGGATCACTGTCAAACCACGTTCAGTTTTTATTTGCATTAGATGTCCTCAATGGTGTGAAATTCAAAAAGTGTACTATTTAGTACAGGCCTCTCCAACTCCGGTGCTATTGCCGCTCCGGCCGAGCGCCGGCCAAGCACCGGAGATTAAATGCAAGAATATTGTGACATTTGTAAAAGTGACATTTGTGACAGCTGACACTTATTAAGTTTTATAGTTTACATATTAGGCTATTTAGTTTATACACTAGCTGTTAGGAAAGAATTGTATGGAATGACATATTAGATATTCTAGATGTCAAAGGAACTTTCTAGAAAATGTAAAATTTATAAATACTGGTGTTGTTGCTAGGAGTTAGTTAGTTATGTTTTGAATGTAACAGAGTTAAGGTCGACGAATTGTAAAGTGTTAATAAACGTGTTAGAAGTGAAGAAGTAAATTATTTGAAGAGAAATTCGTAACATTTGGTGACAGCGGTGGGATTAACGAAGAATTTGAAGAGGAAAATTGTATATGGTGAATACGAGGGCAACAAGATACGACGAGGAAACGACGACGATGGATGTGAGTGAGATTCAAAATTTTTGCAACAAGGAGAAGAAAAGCGACAGCAAGAGGATGAAAAAGCGACGACTGGAGGATGAACGACGACGGCAGGAGGACCGTGAGGAGGCAGAAAGGCGAGAGGAAAAGCGACGACAGGAGGACGAACAACGACGACGAAAGGACCGTGAGGAGGCAGAACGACGACGACAGGAGGACCGTGAGGAGGCAGAAAGGCGAGAGGAAAAGCGACGGCAGGAGGACGAACGGCGGCGACAGGAGGACCGTGAGGAGGCAGAAAGGCGAGAGGAACAGCGATGGCAAGAGGACGAACGGCGGCGACAGGAGGACGAACGACGACGACAAGAGGACCGAGACGAGGCGGAGAGGCGTCATCAAGAAATTTGCGAGTCTCAACAAATAATAAACACCAGGTTGAATGCATTTTCTGGGAGGATTGATGGCGTGGAACAGCAGATTGACCAGGTAGGCCAAAAAGTCAATAGAATTGAGAAGGAGTTTCAGGAGAATAGGGAAGAAATCGAAAGAAGACTCGAAAGAAGATTAGAGGACACCAAACGGTACAAAAAGAAATACTGGAAAAGATAGAAGGGCTGGAGCACCAATTACATCGTACTTCAATAGCCGATTCAGGAGATTGTTCGACCTCACCAGCTACTCCGTTACAACATTCAAGCCTTATGCATACTGAAAGGTCAGTGCACAAAATGCTTAAGCCTCCTACGTACGATGGACAGTCATCATGGTCCATGTATCGCAGACAGTTTGAGGCTGCCGCAAGGGCCAACGGATGGACTCCACAAGAAATGGCTACTTCGCTGGTCATATCTCTCAGAGGTCAGGCACTAGAAATCTTACAGAGCATCCCGGAAGAACAGCAAAACGATTACGACAGGATTGTAGGAGCATTAGAAATAAGGTATGGACACAAATATCTCCGCCAAGTTTATCAGTCCCAAATCAAGAGCAGGCAGCAAAGAAGTAATGAGTCTCTTCAAGAATATGAAGCTGACATCGAACGACTCATTCATTTGGCATACCCTCAAGCACCCAAAGAATTTCTCGAACAAATTGGCATACAGACTTTTATTGATGGACTAGTAGACACTGAAATGCAGCAAGCTTTGCGGCTTGGCAGACACACCACGATTAGTGATGCACTCGTAGCTGCTTTGGAATTTAAAGCAGCTAAAGAAGCATCGAGGAGCTACAAATCCAGAGTAAGGCAAGTTAAATTCGACGAATGCCAATCACTTCCCGAGACCATGGAGAAAATAATGCGAGCATTGGATGAAATCAAACAGTCGAACTCACCACAAAAGGAAACCAGGCGCTGCTACAACTGTGGAAAAATTGGGCACCTACAGCGTTTTTGCAGGGCTAGGTCAAGGTCCCAGTCAAGAACGAACTCACCAGATCGACAGCCAGATTCGAGATCAAGATCCAGGAGTCCAGACAAGAGAAACTGGAGAGAAGAAAATGGGACGTTGAAGACTTCTCAGCATAGGACTAGTCGTTCCCCAACCCCAGACCGAAAACCTCGTTCCAGATCACCAGCAAGAAATTCGGGAAACGACAATTAGTCGATGCTAGGGGGCGCGTGTCGACTACTTATACTCAATGCCCCAAGATTTCTGTCTCAAAAATAAGTAGCGACGAACGAAGCCTGATAGTCCATGGATACTTGGACGATAAATGGTGTTCCTTTGTAATTGACACCGGTGCCACAAGAACTATTCTGCGGCCTGACATTCTGCCAAAATCATCAAAGGAATTATCCAGACATGTGAAATTGGAAACAGCTACTGGAGAATTGATTCCTGTACATGGTGAGGTAAATGTAAAAATTCAACTGGGTTCGAAAATCATGTATCACCAAGTTTTAACAGCCGATATCAGAGACGACTGCATATTAGGACTAGACATACTGAGTAAACATGGTTTTGTCGTGGATGTTAAAAACAAAACTATACAAATTCAAAATGAAGAAATTGTTATGGCCCCCAAACTTCAAGACTACAATAAATCAAGAAGGATCATAGTTGAAGAGGACATCCAAATTCCCCAAGGATCAGAGAACATCATCATTGCAAAATTGGATGGAAATGTGGGTCTGAGTACCGGAATAGTCGAGGCGAGCGAAAGGAACGATGGCTTATTGGTTGCAAGAAGCCTAGTACAAATGAATAACCAAATTCCTGTAAGAATTGCCAACATATCGGACAGGAAGATTATCCTTAAGAAGAATGAAGTATTAGGACGTTGTGAGCCAGTCGAAAGGGTAGTTAAATGCGAGGAAGTTAACCAAGCCCAGTTAAATCAAACAAAGGTACGTGATCCAACTATTACAGAATCCTTGCTCAAGAATGCTGCCCATCTGGAACCGGAAGAAGCTAGAAAAGCTAGACAGTTCCTCGAGAGATATCAAGATATCTTTGCCAATGGAAACATCACCGGCAGAACAAGTCTGGTTCAACATCGTATAGACACCGGCAAGAACCCACCGATAAAGCAAGCTCCAAGAAGACTACCATTCGCTAAACAGAATGAAGTTACCGGAATGATCGATAAGATGCTGAAAGAAGGTGTCATCGAGGAATCATCGAGCCCATGGTCTTCACCCGTTGTTTTAGTTACGAAGAAAGATGGCACAACAAGATTCTGTGTGGACTATCGCAAGCTGAACAATGTGACTAGGAAAGACAGTTATCCTCTACCTCGAATCGACGACACCCTGAACACACTTTCAGAGTCGAAATGGTTTTCAACGTTGGACTTGAAGAGTGGCTATTGGTAAGTTGAACTTCATCCAGATGATAAAGAGAAAACAGCATTCTCTGCTGGTACCGGACTTTATCAGTTTAAAGTTATGCCATTTGGTCTTTGCAATGCACCGGCCACTTTTAGAGACTGATGGAGTTAGTACTCAGAGGAATGACGTGGAAAACTTGCTTGGTATACCTTGATGACGTCATTGTAATGGGGAAATCATTTGAAGAACATCTTAAAAATTTGGAGGATATCTTCGGTAGATTCAGAAATGCCAACCTACAACTGAATCCAAAGAAATGTTCCCTATTTCAAAAAACAAGTAGAATTCCTGGGACACATAGTATCCGCCGACGGAATTCAAACCGACCCCAGGAAGATTTCTGCAATTAAAGAGTGGCCCCGACCAAGAGATAAACATCAAGTAAGGAGTTTTCTTGGACTGTGTACCTACTACAGGAAATTTGTAAAGGACTTCGGAAAAATTGCCAAGCCACTACATCGGCTCACCGAAAATAATGTTACCTTCGATTGGACTCCAGACTGCCAGCAAGCTTTCACAGAACTGAAGAAGCGCCCAACTACAGCACCGAGTTTTGGCATACCCTAAACAAGATGGAATGTTTATTTTGGATTGTGATGCCTCCCAACATGGAATTGGATCAGTCTTATCCCAGGTTCAAGACGAAGAAGAAAAAGTTATCGCATATTTCAGTAAGACACTAGGCAAGGCTGAAAGAAATTACTGTGTTACAAGAAAAGAATTACTGGCCATCATCAAATCGTTGGAGCATTTTCACAGTTACCTTTATGGAAGACACTTTTTAATTAGGACAGATCATAACGCCCTGCAGTGGATTATGAATTTTAAGAACCCAGAAGGACAAGTTGCTAGATGGATGGAGAGACTACAACAGTATAATTTCAAAATAATGCACCGGAGTGTAAAAACCCATGGTAATGCAGACACATTATCAAGAAGACCTTGTTTAGAACAGAAATGCCGCTACTGCCAGAAGATTGAGACTAAAGAATCTTCATACGAGACCTGCAATGAATTGTTAATGGCAACAACGATAGAGGTTGAAGATGAATGGTCCTCGGAGGAATTAAAGAAGAGTCAGAAGAAAGACAGTGACCTGAAATTAATCCGGAACTGGCTAAAGAATGGAGTTCGACCAACTTGGCAGGAAGTTTCCAGATATGGTACGACTATAAAGGGATACTGGGCTCAATGGAGTTCCCTTTGTCTACGCGATGGCCTACTGCATCGGAAGTGGGAGAGCCCCGATGGAGTATCCGCGGTCTACCAGTTGGTCTTGCCTAAAGCAAGAATCCACCAAGTGCTAGAAGAGCTTCACAGCAGCCCATCCGGAGGACATTTTGGAGTAACCAGGACTTTGGCTCGAGTAAGGGACCGATTTTATTGGGTAAACTGTCGCCGAGACGTCGAAGAATGGTGTAAGAGATGTGATTTGTGCTCTGCCAAAAAGGGACCTAACACAAGAAGCCGTGGTAAAATGGTGCAGTACTTATCCGGAGCACCATTCGAGAGGGTAGCAGTGGACATTCTTGGACCATTACCTGTAACCGACCGTGGCAATAAGTATTTGATGGTGGTAATGGACTATTTCTCGAAATGGCCCGAAGCAGTACCCTCCCCAATCAAGAAGCAGAAACTGTAGCCGAAGCGTTCGTCGAGAATGTCATAGCTAGACATGGAGTGCCCCTCGAACTGCATTCCGATCAAGGAAGAAATTTCGAATCAGAGCTGTGGCAAGAAGTAATGAAAACAATGGGCATCAAGAAAACCCGAACAACTGCGCTTCATCCCCAGTCGAATGGCATGGTTGAACGCCATAACAGAACCATATGCCACTACCTATCTAAATTCGTGTCTGAAAATCAAAGGGACTGGGACAAATTGGTGCCTCTATTCTTGCTGTCATATCGAAGTTCCCAGCATGAATCAACTACCTACACTCCATCTATGCTGACCTCTGGAAGAGAAATGAAGTTGCCTACTGATCTCATACTTGGCCATCCAGTAGAAGAAAATCAGGAACGATCTTGCCAGAATTTGTGGAGGACTTGCGAGAGAGAATGGACCGGATCCACCAATTTGCCAGGGAGAAGCTGAAAATTCACAGCGACAAAATGAAGCAGCGTCTCGATACTACATCAACAGAGACTGCATTTAAGCCTGGTGATGCAGTATGGTTGTACGCCCCAAAAAGGACGAAAGGAAAAAAGTCCAAAGCTTCAGAGCAACTGGGAAGGCCCGTACACCATAATAAAGAAAATCAACGACCTGGTCTACCGCATCCAGCTGTCTCCAAGAAGCAAGCCGAAGGTGGTCCATCTGGAAAGGCTCGCAAAGTACACAGGACATAACCCACCCGAGTGGTTTGTCGTCGAAGATCCACCGCCTAGGACTGAAGACAGTGTTATTCGGGACGAATAACCTTGAAGAGGGGAGCAGTGTGACATTTGTAAAAGTGACATTTGTGACAGCTGACACTTATTAAGTTTTATAGTTTATATATTAAGTCTATTTAGATTATACACTAGCTGTTAGGAAAGAATTGTATGGAATGTCATATTAGATATTCTAGATGTCAAAGGAACTTTCTAGAAAATGTAAAATCTATAAATACTGGTGTTGTTGCTAGGAGTTAGTTAGTTGTGATTTGGATGTAACAGAGTTAAGATCGACGAGTTGTAGAAGTGTTAATAAACGTGTTTGGAATTAAAGAAGTGAATCATTTGAAGAGAAATTCGTAACAAATGATGCTGTGTCTAAGTTGCGCAAAGGGCTGTCTGCGAACAGTAATGTAATGGCAACAAATTTGAGGTAATTGGAAAATTTCTTGTTTGATAGATGTCTTAGTGACCATTAGTTTTTGGGATCGGACATAGTTTTTTAACAATGAAAATTAAAAAGTTCAAAAATTCATTGATACTAATTATAAAGAAGGTTTATTGTTGAAATAATCGAAGCGTCGCGATCAATCGATGTCTATTAACATCATACTAATTTTTTTCGTACCAGGCAGAAGGTGCCCCTGTTCTAAACTTAAAGGTAAATTGATACACTCCTTACAAAATTGTATTCCATTTGGTTAGCAGGATATGAAAAAAAAACGCTAAATCCACTTCAGCATATAAATGTTTTTCAGAAAGGGGAATTGGTCAGTTTGTACAACTCATATTTGATCGTAACGTGTCTTGTTACTGGCGCAATATATCATTTACAATCTACAATTTATACAGGGTTGTTCCGATAATTAGTCTCATCCTTTAACATTCATTCTTGGAAGGACAAGAAGTCAATAAAAAGTTAGGACTTTTCCTGAAGCCTTCGATATGCATCAGTAAAAGACAATAAATTGAAACAGTTATTGTTTAAGGAATACTTATTGTCACAGTGCAAGTTAATTTTCACATTCCAAGATTATATCACTATTGAGGGTTTCAAGATTTGGATGTACGGAGATTCCTTTTGATATTCGAGACTTCAGTTAAAAGGGCTATCAAGTTTAAAATATAATTCATGTATATTTAGTTGTTTTGTTTTCACAGTGACCCATGGCCAGTCGATAAATATTTTTTTATTTTCAATGGGGGTTTTAGACGGATTAGGTTAAGAGCTGAAGTAATTGAAAATTTGGATTGGAACATTTTGAGGTATACAAGAGTTCAGTTGAATGTGTAAAGATTAAATGTGACGAAAGGTCCGTCTTCCATTTAAAATAACATAAGTTGATTTTTTGATTTTGTAAGAGTCTTTGTTTTTCTGGTTAACATATTGAAAATTACCAGAGCAAGCAAAAGGGTCCAGGTAGCTGTTGTATTCCGCGTGTACAAGAGATAGAGTTATGGACAATAGTGATCTTCAGCCATGTTTGTTAAAGAAACAAAAGTACATACGACATATAGTATCTATTAATAATGTTTTGTTAAAGACCCAAACATTTTAAAATAGATATAAATGCAAGCCAAATATTTGGCCGAAAACTATTGAGTATAGTGGCTGCATTGATACCGAGCTGTGACGTCAATACCCAGGTCAACAAATGCAGGTGTATCTATAGGCATAAGTTTTCCCGTTAAGGTAATGTACTATTGTTATAAGGATCGCACGAGTTAGTCGATTTTCGCACTTTCAAACATTTTAGACACATGTATCGATCATAATGCGGTGTTTTGCCGGGGGCAAAACTACTCCAGAAGTGCCCCAAATAAAATGATCTTAAGTGGCCCTGAGAATTATTCACGAAGTTAAATGGTTTAAAGAGCCAGACGTGATATTCCAAAAAGCAACTTCTTCAGTTTCGGCAGTCATTTGCAAGTTACAAAAATAAACGTTTTTTTTTCACAAATTGTTAATCTTTAAAAAATTACTGGAGCAGGTCACAAAGATTAAACTAAGAAACACGTGCGCATTATTGTAATTACTCCGTATGAAAAAAGACTTTTTGAATAGATAGCGAGACTATCAAAATCTTAACCCTAAATGTTTCAAGAACACTATGGAGTAATCTGCCTACTGTGACTGCCATAATTGCAACGGTGGCAATATTCTATGTAAATGAAGCTATTAGATTCTTGGGGGTGAAATGACTAAGTTTGTAACCCAACTTAGTTTGTACTTTTCTTTCAGTACATTTGTTCAATATGTCAATGTCCTTGTGCAGTAAATTCAAAGTTGCACCCTTCCCTTCCATAAATATAATAAAATCGTTTAACATCACAAAATAGTTCTATGGAACCATGATCTATAATTAGGATTTTTAACACCGTTAAATTAATCTTTAAAGTGTACAAATAATTTTTGTGAAGCTTTAACAAAACCTTCAGATGCCATATTATTCTACTTTAAAGTAAGTTTTAAGTTCTTCCAAGAATTGAACTAGCTACCCGCCCCGGGTTCGCAAGATGTACAACATTACATTTGTTAACCTCTCAAATTATCAGTAAAGTTTCTCTACAATATTAATACAGAATATTATACATATTGTGACATTTGTAAAAAGTGACATTTGTGACAGCTGACATTTATTAAGTGTTATAGTTTACATATTTAGTCTATTTAGTTTATCACACTAGCTGTTAGGAAAGAATTGTATGGAATGACATATTGAATATTCTAGATGTCAAACGAATTTTCTAGAAGATGTAAAATTTATAAATACTGGTGTGGTTGCTAGGAGTTAGTTAGTTGTGATTTGAATGTTGAAGAGTTAAGATCCCACGAGTTGTAGATTGTTAAATAAAAGTGTTTGGACAGAAGAAGTGAGTAATTTAAAGAGATATATTCGTAACATTTTGGTGACAGCGGTGGGATAATAGAAGAATTCGAAGAAAAAAAAAGTTATATGGTGAATACGAGATCTACAAAATACAACGAAGAAACGACGACAATGGATGTAAGTGAAATATTAAAATTCTTGCAACAAGGACGACAAGAAGACCGTGAGGAGGCAGAACGACGACGACAAGAGGACCGTGAAGAGGCAGAAAGGCGAGAGAGCGGCGACAGGAAAACGGCGACGACAGGAGGACGAACGACGACGACAAGAGGACCGTGAGGAGGCAGAACGACGACGACAAGACAAAGCAAAGCAGAGGAAAAGGCGACAGGAGGACGAACGGCGACGACAGGAGGACGAACGACGACGACAAGAGGACCGAGACGAGGCCGAGAGGCGTCATCAGGAAATTTGTGAGTCCCAACAAGTAATAAACACCAGGTTGAATGCATTTTCTGGGAGGATTGATGGCGTGGAACAGCAGATTGACCAGGTAGGCATTAAAGTTAATCGAATTGAGAAGGTGGTTGAAGAGAATAAAGAAGAAATCGAGAGAAAATTAGAAGACACCAGACGGCAAGTGCAAAAAAGAAATACTGGAAAAGATAAATGGGCTGGAGCACCAACTACATCGTACTTCAATAGCCGATTCAGGAGATTATCCGACCTCACCAGCTATTCCATTACAAAATTCAAGCCTTATGCATTCTGAAAGGTCAGTACACAAAATACTTAAGCCTCCTACGTACGATGGACAGTCATCATGGTCCATGTACCGCAGACAATTTGAAGCTGCCGCAAAGGCCAACGGATGGACTCCACAAGAAATGGCTACTTCGCTGGTCATATCTCTCAGAGGTCAGGCATTAGAAATTTTACAGAGCATCCCGGAAGAGCAGCAAAATGATTACGACAGGATTATAGGAGCATTAGAAATAAGGTATGGACACAAATATCTCCGTCAAGTTTACCAGTCCCAGATCAAGAGTAGACAGCAAAGAAGCAACGAGTCTCTTCAAGAATATGAAGCTGACATCGAACGCCTCATTCATTTGGCATACCCTCAAGCACCCAAAGAATTTCTAGAACAAATTGGCATCCAGACTTTTATTGATGGACTAGTAGACACCGAAATGCAGCAAGCTTTGCGACTTGGGAGACACGCCACGATCAGTGATGCACTCATTGCTGCCCTGGAATTCTAAAGCAGCTAAAGAAGCCTCGAGAAACTACAAACCTCTAGTAAGGCAAGTAAAATTTGAAGAATGCCAGTCACTTGAAGACACCATAAAGAAAATAATACGAGAGACATTAAATGAGAAGAGACTTTCAAACTCACCACCAAAGGAGACTAGGCGCTGCTACAACTGCGGGAAAATTGGACATCTACAGCGTTTTTGCAGAGCCAAGACAAGGTACCAGCCAAGATCTTATTCGCCAGATCGACAACCGGAACATAGGTCGAGATCCAGGAGCCCGAATGAAAGGAACTGGAGAGAAGAAAGCAGGACACCGACGAGTACGCAGGACAAGAATGGTCGCTTCCCTTCCCCAAAGCGAGAATCTCGTTGCAGATCACCACCGAGAGATTCGGAAAACGACAACTAGTCGATGCTAGGGGGCGCGTGTCGACTACTTATACTCAATGCCCCAAGATTTCTATCTCAGATAAAAGTAGCGATGCAGAGAGAGAACCAGGACGCGCAGGTGCGGGAGATGTCCGATCAGCACCTTTTTGTGGACAGCATGATGAACGAGTCGGTGATATCAAGAAACAAGAACAGGTCCATTTGCGTGGACGTCATGGACAGACTGAAGGAGTTCTACCTGTACTCGATTCTTCGAAAGATACCTGCAATGAACTGTTAATGACAACAACCGTACAAGTCGAAGATGAATGGTCCTCGGAGGAAGTGATGAAAAGCCAGAAGAAAGACAATGATCTGAGGTTAATCCGGAACTGGGTAAAGTATGGAGTTCGACCAACTTGGCAGGAAGTTTCCAGATATGGTACGACTATCAAGGGATACTGGGCTCAATGGAATTCCCTTTGTCTTCGCGATGGCCTACTGCATCGGAAGTGGGAGAGCCCCGATGGAGTATCCGCAGTCTACCAGTTGGTCTTGCCTAAAGCAAGAATCCACCAAGTGTTAGAAGAGCTGCACAGCAGCCCAACCGGAGGACATTTTGGAGTAACCAGGACTTTGGCTCGAGTGAGGGACCGATTTTATTGGGTAAACTGTCGCCGAGACGTCGAAGAATGGTGCAAGAGATGTGATCTGTGCTCTGCCAAAAAGGGACCAAAAACAAGAAGCCGTGGTAAAATGGTGCAGTACTTATCCGGAGCACCATTCGAGAGGGTAGCAGTGGACATTCTTGGACCATTACCTGTAACCGACCGTGGAAACAAGTACTTGATGGTGGTAATGGATTATTTCTCGAAATGGCCCGAAGCAGTACCCCTCCCCAATCAAGAAGCAGAAACAGTAGCCGAAGCGTTCATCGAGAATGTCATAGCTAGGCATGGAGTACCCCTCGAGCTGCATTCCGACCAAGGAAGAAACTTCGAATCAGAGCTGTGGCAAGAGGTAATGAAAATACTGGGCATCAAGAAAACCAGAACTACTGCGCTTCATCCCCAGTCGAATGGCATGGTTGAACGCCATAACAGGACCATATGCCACTACCTGTCTAAATTCGTGTCTGAAAATCAAAGGGACTGGGACAAATTGGTGCCTCTGTTCTTGCTGTCATATCGAAGTTCCCAGCATGAATCAACTACCTACACTCCATCTATGCTGACCTCTGGAAGAGAAATGAAGCTGCCTACTGACCTCATACTTGGCCATCCCCTAGAAGAAAATCCGGAGAGCGATCTCTGCCCGAATTTGTGGAAGACTTGCGAGAGGAGATTGAACCGGATCCATCGATTTGCCAGGGAGAAGCTGAAAATGCACAGCGACAAAATGAAACAGCGTCTCGACACTACATCAACAGAGATTGCGTTTAAGCCTGGTGATGCAGTATGGTTGTACGCCCCAAAAAGGACGAAAGGAAAAAGTCCAAAGCTTCAGAGCAACTGGGAAGGTCCGTACACCATAATAAGGAAAATTAACGACCTGGTCTACCGCATCCAATTATCTCCAAGAAGCAAGCCGAAGGAGGTCCATCTGGAGAGGCTCGCAAAGTATACAGGACATAATCCACCCAATTGGTTTGTCGTCGAGGATCCACCGCCTAGGACTGAAGACAGTGTTATTCGGGACGAATAACCTTAAAGAGGGGAGCAGTGTGACATTTGTAAAAGTGACATTTGTGACAGCTGACATTTATTAAGTGTTATAGTTTACATATTTAGTCTATTTAGTTTATACACTAGCTGTTAGGAAAGAATTGTATGGAATGACATATTGGATATTCTAGATGTCAAAGGAATTTTCTAGAAAATGTAAAATTTATAAATACTGGTGTTGTTGCTAGGAGTTAGTTAGTTATGATTTGAATGTTACATGGTTAAGACCCACGAGTTGTAGAGTGTTAAATAAACGTGTTTGGACAGGAAAAGCGAGTAATTTGAAGATATATTCGTAACAATATAAACCTTCCTCTTGAATCACTCCATCTATTAAAAAAAAACCGCATCAAAAGCCGTTGCGTAGTTTTAAAGATCTAAGCATACATACATAGGTAGTAGATAGATAGATAGGGACAGACAGCGGGAAGCGTCTTTGTTTTATACTATGTTATGATGATACAAACTCACAGCTAATAACACAAATATAACATAAACAATCCGCCATGTATATGAGTAGTGACGTCAAACACGCCCAGCCAATCAGGTGGCGTTTTCAAAATGTCTTGGTAATTTGAATATTCGGTGATTTTGTTTAATTAATAATTACAAAAAAACTTGTGATATAATTAATATGTACGCACTTAGAATTTCACATATACGTTTTACTATATATTAATGAGCAATTTAGATCGACTTTTTAATCATGGAAAACACCCTATTATTATGACCCGACCAATATCATTCCACGGCCAGTACGTTCACTATTCCATTTGAGTTGCGCACTGTTTCCGAATTCGTATATTTATACTACCGACCTGGCACTGTTACTCTGCACTATCACTAGCACAAACAAAATACAGAGTAAAAAAGTCAGGTCTTTTGCTATGCACTGCCTCAGCTATTGATGTGTTACCTGAAATAATTAGTTCATTATATTATTTTTAATATCCTCACACAGTTTTCACAAAAAAAAGAAAAAACAAACAATTTACATAGAGTTTAGGAACATAGGAACATTACCTCGAAATTGCTGATGTGCTGTGGTTGAATAGCAATATATTTTTTTAACGACTAAATATACTGTTTTTATTACCATTTTGGAATTTACATTAGATGCGCCAATTTTTGAGGACAGTTGTACATTCCACGTAGTACATTTTTTATAAAGGGTGAATAGTTAAAGGTGGACGATGATAATAACCAAATCCTTTAAAATGAAAAATATTTTTTTTTACCGTGACTGTTGTAAAGTAAAATGTTATAGATTTCTCAAATAGCGTGCTATTCAGCACGATATGATAAAAAATATGATACACAATATGATACAATCCGTAGAACAAAAATACTGACTGAGGGAAGGATTTTTCACCAATTTTAAAAAAGTGGCTATATCTCGAATCGATATCGTCTCTTTCCGAAAGTTAATCGAAAACGAATTGTAATAGTGTAATTTTTTCGTCGTCACAGGTCCAGTCAGGATCTGGTCTGTAAGCATCTTTCGGTTGACATTGCTTTTTGGGACACCCTGTATAAACGGTTTTAAAATTGTAAGACATGTATTGCCTTGAAAAGTAGGTTACGCGCACCCATGGATGGCACGCGTTCGAAGTCGGTGCAGCTGAATTTTCAAAGTAAATGCCGCGCTTTTGCTTTTTATCTCGTTTTAAACTGATATTGGAGATATTACACGTATTTTAAGACATCCGTTAAATCAGTGGTTCCCAACCGGATGGGTCGCGACCCCCAAGGGGGTCGCAATGGTTTTCTGAGGGGGTCGCAGACCGTTTGCTCTTTTTGAGAACAAAAACCGGCACAGGAGACATTCTATTCCATAGTATAGTGATAAGTGTATATTAAAATATTTTCTTTTTCTTCTGCATTTGGCAACACTTCTTGCAAAATTTGCCAGATAGCGCAGAATTGGCAACACGGGCGAAGTATTTGCAAGAAGTGCTCGACTCTTTGATTAAAATTGTAAATTATATAAAATCTAGTGCTCTCAACACCCGTCTCTTCAAAGAATTTTGTAAAGATATGAATTCTGATCACGAGGCCCTTCTGTTCTACACTGCTGTTCGTTGGTTATCAAAAGGGATGTTGTTGAACTTGTATTTCAGTTAAAAGATGAACTGAAATATTGCTTAGAAATGCAAGGGAAACAAGATTTCATGGCACATTTAACTGACGAAGCTGGTATCCAAAGAATTGACTATTTATCGGACATGTTCGGTCAGTTGAACAAATTAAATTTGAAACTCCAGGGTAAAGATATGCATATAATCCACTTTAGAGACAACCTCCAGGCTTTCGTTAACAAGCTTGGAAACTGGCGACGGAAAGCAAATCTTGGAAACTTCGCAATGTTTGAAAACCTATGCTCAACGGCCGAAACATCGGTGACAGGACTTGTGGTGAATCTAAAAGAGGAAATTGATGAGCACCTTGAATCTCTTGAAAATGAAATTCAACGTTATTTCCCCGAGCTGTCTGAACAAGAAGCTGATGTAGCCAGGAATCCATTTCATGGGTCATTGGATGTTGCCGACGTTCCAGATGATGTGCAGGATGAATTTTAGAGCTCCGGAATGATTCCACAGCACGTGACCTATTTCAGGAAAAAGCATTGAGTGAATTTTGGTGTGCCATACGTCGTTCATATCCCAAAGTCGCTTTGCTCTCTTTCAGGGTACTAGTATAGGGATCGGCACCTAACATTGATGTTTCTGAAATATCGATGTTTTTCCACTGAACATCGATGTTTAAAACATCGATGTTTTAATTTCGATGTTATATTTTCAACATCGATCTTACTTGTAAACATCGAAACATCGATAAGTAATACGTATCTATTTAAAAATCGAAAGTTAGTAACATTTCCGGCGAAACCGGAAGTGGAAAAAAATCACTTGTATGTCAGATAGTGTCGCTTATTATGTATATAGGATATCCCAAATTTCAATCAATTATCTTGAAAACTAAGGGAGAAAAGGGGGTGTACCATGATCCTGTTACACCCGGTATATATTATTTTGAGACATCGATGTTTCACAACATCGATGTTTTCTAGCCGATGTTTTTACTGCCATCGATAGTAGGTACCGATGTTGAACATCGATGTTAACATCGATGTTTTTAAAAATGTGCCCATCCCTATACTAGTACCATTCGCTTCTATCTATCTATGTGAAAGTGGTTTTTCAACTCTTCTACAAATCAAAACAAAGGCCAGAAACAGACTGGATGTTCAAGATGACATGAGATTAGATTTGACGCATACTCCACCAAGAATATCAAAACTTGTTACATAGATGCAAGCTCAGTCATCACATTAATATTTTTGTTTTATATTTTCCTTTTTCAACTTGTAGAATAGTTTTTTTTTAATATTTTGTTTCTTTTATTATCGATAAAAATAAAGGAGGGGTCGCGGACATTTTACTGAAAGCTAATAGGGTAATAACCACTGCGTTAAATACATCAGCACTAGCTGTCAGCGAATTTTTCTAGGTATATTCTGTTGATTATTATTTATTAGTCTTTGTTTGAACCCAAATACAGTCCGGTCATGAAACAAATAGTTACAGTACACCAAAAATAGTTTTGCCCGCGAATTGCACACCACGAACGTAGTACGAGGTTACAACGATCATACCCGAGAGATATATGAGATACCCACAAACAGACTGTACTTCTCGAAATGTTCACGACTGCAGTACAAAAGAAATTAGCACAGTTTTTGTCTACTGCAGCCAGGGCAAAGTCACCTACTGATTAGAGGTCGTAGGTTAATAATAGATTCCAGGACCGGGCTTCACGTGACTGGAATATTGCCATATTTGCCACATTAATAAGGTACATCGCCAACTCCCATGTACATAATACAATCGTAAGTCAATCAAATAACGCCATTATATTTATTCCAGAATACAGCCCGTCTGCCCTGTTCCGCGCCCCACTTCAACCAAGGTCGAGTCGCGAAGGCGAACGTCATTTATACTTGTTTATTTAGTATAATTTACTCTGCGGTGATCGATGCATCATCATTAGTGTACACGAAACGTCGAATAAATTTGTGAAAATGTCGGGATAGCGTCCGTCGCGTGTACGGTCGAGCGTTAGATAAACAATTTTCCGGAACTGACCACTAATGGCAGCGAACTTCTTTGTACCATGTGTGACAGTATACTGACGTGGAAGGTAAAAACAGCTGTTTTGCAGCATGTTGCTACAGATAAACATAAAGTTCATGTAAGTGATGGTGTGAGTGCGCGAGACAGACAGAGACAATTTAACTTGGATTTAGTCAAAATTACGGTAGCGTGTCCATTCATAAAATTAGATCACCCCGAGTTCAGACAATTTATCCAGAACGCTGCGAGTGGAAGGTATGGCGAAGTTAGTCTGCCTGCAGAAACAACTCGAACATAAAAAAAATCGGAAATGCACAGACGTTGAACGCTCTTTTTCATCTTATAAGTGGATTTTTATGTGGCAGGCGCCAGAGCTTAACTTCTGAACATATGGAACAGTTATTAACCTTCGCTCCCACTTCTGGGTCAAATTGACCCGTACCTCGAGTTTGGTTGCGTATACCTTCAAGGGAATTCATAAATTGGCGCGCCCGACATTTTGAAACTATAGTTTGATGTTCTGACTGTACGTTGGAGGCATTCCCGCCACGGCGCATCACGCAGTCGTATTCTCAGCGTCATTCGAAACATCGCTCGGGTCAGATTGTCACAGGTGTGTGGTGCGCGTCGACTTGAGTACTTTTTGGGCGTTAGCGTAAATTTATGTGAATACTTCCAATATACTTTAAGACATTCAAATACGTGTATTATATTTCGTGTGTGAATGTGTTAACACTAGTGAGGTTATTATAAAGCATAATGGCGTATAATCTACGATCAAGAAATGACAATGAGCTGATGCCCGATGATAGAGAAACGTGCGATAATCGGTTTACAAGTGTTAGTCTATTGAAAAAATATGTACGTACGTCCGTACAATATGAAGATTACTGGTACAATTCGCAAAAATAAACCAGATATTCCAAATGAAATGAAGATTGGTTCAAAGGAGGTTCCAGCGTCGTCATTTTGCCACAGCGGAGACGTAACTTTGGTCAGCTACAAGCCGAAGAAGAACAAAATTGTTCTACTTGTTAGCACTAAAATGACGAAGTTCAACATTGGAGAAGCGAGGAAACCAGAAATGATTTTATTTTACAATAAGACGAAAGGGGGTACCGATACTTTCGATAAACTTTGTCATGCGTACACTACAGCCCGCGCAACAAATCGTTGGCCGATGAGGTTTTTCTTTGGTATGCTTGATCAAGCTTTCGTGAATGCTAGGATTTTAGAAGCTTCGCAAAAATTCTCGAGCAGATGCAATAGCAAACAAATCTCCTCAAGCCACTATAAAGTCTCTTGTATTTCATCTTATAACTCCGTATATGCGGCAAAGATTGCAAAACAACACGCTGCGCATCGATTTACGCAGGGGCATTGGGACGATTCTTGGAATCTCACCAGATGATATGCCCGAAGAAGAGAGGCCAAAATTACTCAAGAGAGCTCGCTGTGCCAGCTGCTCATCCTCGAAGGATAAGAAAACACAAATACAATGCCCATCATGCAAGCTCCCAATGTGCGATGACCATCGCATCTACCTATGCAACACGTGCGGTGGCTGCGATTAGTATATTTTATTGTTGCAAAATGTATACAATTATGTAAGACAATATTAATTATGAAGTATTTTTTTACAAAACATTTAGAATATGTCTGAAAATGAATAATAAAGTTTTTTGTTGTCAATAATAAAGCTTTTTTTGCAGTTTCATCCTGAAACACACTGTTTTGATTGTCCGAAAATGACCTCCTTCACTTTGCCAAATAAATACCTTTTTTGGAAGATCCATCAATGATCTATTTTTTTTATGATTCTCCTACATTTGAACAATGTACACTTAAATTTTTAGCTAATAATATTAAAAATTACAAAAGTTATAATTTTTATTTTAAAAATGCGTTTTTTTAAAAAAACATTTTTTTGCGAATTTTTTCGGTATTTTTTATTTATACCACAAAATTCTGCGATAGTTCTAGTATATCTGTGTTTTTTTTTCAAATGAATTGGTTAAGCCGCTTTGAAATGATGCCCGATCAAAATGTGGTCGGGTCAATTTGACCCGGTGTAGGGAATTCGATTGAAAAAAATAGGTGGTGGGAGGGGAAGGTTAATCATTTATGGAAACTTGAGTGCCAGTA